>VSMD01049015.1:0-62534 GCA_008750895.1 Mirza zaza
GTGTGTGTGTGTGTGTGTGTGTGTGTGTGTGTGTGTGTGTGTTGACTGCAGCTAAGAAAGCAGTGAGTTTGTGCATTAGAACCATCTCCCCATGACACACATTCTCACAGGCAAAAGTACTGCTTGTGTACTTTGCTTGTGTTCCTTAGGTTTTCTAGCTCTTTCTTTTTGATCTGATTTATAAAAGTGTTGGCAAATAGCTTTATGGTTCTTAAATGCTGTAACATCTGCTTCTAAGCAAGATTAAAATAGAATTTGTGTTTGTCAGAGGTGCAATGCTTCCTCTGCCGAGATATGTTCACTGAAAAGTTGGGGGATTCTTTTCTAAGCTTAGGACCTTACTTTTTGGAATTTGGCTGTACTTTCCAGGCCTCCTTCCAGATTTCACTTATCACTATTTCTCTATGTTTTTTTTTTTTTTTTTACATTTTAAAATTCAAATTAACATTTTCCTTTTAAGCTGCATTTTAATATCATAGAAAAATTAGAGAATAGAGATAAAAATAAAGAAAAAATAAAAATTCCACCATCAGCGATAACTTGTCAATTCCCTAGTGTTTATCCTTCTAGACCTTGCTTTTTTTTTTTTTTTTTTTGAGACAGAGTCTCACTTTATTGCCCAGGCTAGAGTGAGTGCCATGGCGTCAGCCTAGCTCACAGCAACCTCAAACTCCTGGGCTCAAGCAATCCTGCTGCCTCAGCCTCCCAAGTAGCTGGGGCTACAGGCATGCGCCACCATGCCCAGCTAATTTTTTCTATATATATTAGTTGGCCAATTAATTTCTTTGTATTTATAGTAGAGATGGGGTCTCGCTGTTGCTCAGGCTGGTCTCGAACTCCTGAGCTCAAAGGATCCGCCCACCTCAGCCTCCCAGAGAGCTAGGATTACAGGCGTGAGCCACCGCGCCCGGCTTAGACCTTGCTTTTTATTTTTTTAAATTTATTCTATTTTTATTTTTTTTTGAGACAGGATCTCACTGTTACCCCAGGTGCAATGCAGTGGAGTCATTATAGCTCAGTGCAGCGTCAAATTCCTGGGATCAAGTGATCTTCCTGCCTCAACCTCCTAAGTAGCTGGGGCTACAGGTGTGTGCCATGACACCTGGCTGATTTTTCTACTTTTCGGTAGAGATGGGGTCTTGCTCTTGCTCAGGCTGGTCTTGAACTCTGAGCTCAAATGATCTTCTTACTTCAGCCTCCCAGAGTGCTGGGTGTGAGCCACCTCCCTTGGCCCCTTGTTTTTTATTTTATTTATTTATTTATTTATTTAATTTATTTATTTTATTTTATTTATTTAAAATAAATAAATAAATAAATATTTATTTATTTATTTAAAATAAATAAATAAATAAATAAATATTTATTTATTTATTTATTTTGAGGCAGAGTCTCACTTTGTTGCCCAGGCTAGAGTGAGTGCTGTGGCATCAGCCTAGCTCACAGCAACCTCAATCTCCTGGGCTCAAGCGATCCTCCTGCTTCAGCCTCCCAAATAGCTGGGACTACTGGCAGGCGCCACCATGCCCAGCTAATTTTTTTTTTTTGTATATATTTTTAGTTGGTCAATTAATTTCTTTCTGTTTTTAGTAGAGACGGTGTCTCACTCAGTCAAGTGTCGAACTCCTGACCTTGATCAATCCGCCCGCCTCGGCCTCCCAGAGTGCTAGGATTATAGGCGTGAGCCACCATGCCTGGCCAATTTTTTTTGCATAGTGAAAAAAAAATATTTCCATTTCATAGGTTGCACATACCATTCTAAGCCCCAAAATATTCATCTATGATTCCCCCCGCCCCCAGAGACAGGGTCTTGCTATGTCACCCAGGCTGTAGTGCAGTGGTACAATCATGGCTCACTCACTGTAGCCTCGAACTCCTCCTGGAGTTGAGGATCACTCGTCAAGTGATCCACCCCCATCAGCCTCCCAAGTAGCTGGGACTATAGGCATGCACCACCAAGCCCGGCTTATGCAGTGTTTTTAGTGGATAGTATTTTATTTTGTGGATGTATTATTATTTACATAATTCTTCCCTCTTGATCATGGAGAATGTTTCCATGGTATTTTTTGTAACCCCCTCTGGTGTTTCTGGGCCCTGTTCCATTCATCTCTGTTGTCATACCCCAGATTTGGCTACTTTCTCTGAGAATGTCTCTCTGCCTCTTACTCCTTCCTGTCAGGATCCTTTACCCTGAGAACTTTTCAGGACTCATTAATAAAAGGCAGCAATTCCTATTGCCACATTAGGTACCTTGTTCCACTGTCCCACTGTCCCACCCCTTTTTTTTTTTTTTTTTTTTGAGTCAGAGTCTCGCTCTGTTGCCTGGGCTAGAGTGCTGTGGCTTCAGCCTAGCTCACAGCAACCTCAAACTGGGCTGAAGCAATCCTACTGCCTCAGCCTCCCGAGTAGCTGGGACTACAGGCATGTGCTACCATGCCCGGCTAATTTTTCCTGTATATTTTTAGTTGGCCAATTAATTTCTTTCTATTTTTAGTAGAGATGGGATCTTCCTCTTGCTTGGGCTGGTCTTGAACTCCTGACCTCTAGCGATCCTCCCGCTTCGGCCTCCTAGAGTGCTAGGATTACAGGCGTGAGCCACCACGCCCAGCCTGTCCCAACCTTAACTGGTCATAATGGAAGGTCAGCAGTGTGCTCGTAGGACTGAGGCTCAAGCTTGCACGTCCTGGGACACGCTGCTGGCTGTCAGACCTCTGGGGCCATGATAGCAGTGACTGCTGTCCCTTGGCTGTTGCTCCACGGACAGGGAAAGCGAGACTTTGTGGAAGGTTGTGATTCCAGGTGTGAGCCTTCCCAGCTGGCAAGAGCTCACATGTGCTGGTGGAACACACGCGTGCATGTTCTGTGTTGGGAGCCGGGGAATAACTTGATACGGGGAAGGAAGCGCTGACTCAGCATTTGGGGAAACAGTCTAAGTCCTCCTTGTCAGATGAACCGGAGATACTCCTCCCTGGCTCTGGCGGCCTTGCCGTCAGTTTGCTCGCTTGTGGGGCTTCTGTTGGTCCATCTGCCCCGCCACCTGCACTATCGGCAGAAGACTTGGTGGAGGGGCTGTTGATCGAAGGCACAAGGACTTTGGTTATGTTTGGAAATTGAAAATTGGTCAGGTCTGACTGTGTGGAGGCTGGGTGCCACCGGCTGTGTTCTTGTTGGGAGCTCCTGTGAGGGCCCCATTTCCCTGCTCCCTGAGGCTGGCCTCTTACCTGCTGTACCCGTCTCTGTTCCCCTTTAGTCTTGGAATCCATGGTTGTTTCCCCATGGGAAACCTTGGCAGAAGCCTTCGTTCATAGGGAAGCCTGCCCTCACAAAAGCAAAGAACTCATTTATCAGCTCAGCTGTGGCTTGTCCTTGCTTGGTCCCTGAGAGCCAGCAGGCAGGTAAAGCTCAACCTGTGCTGTGCCCAGCCTCCTCTAGGTCCTTCTCAGAGCAGCCTACTGGAGACCCGTGGATACAGGAGCTGGCATGGCCTGTGTGGAGCCAGCTGCTTTTTGTCTGATAAGTTTGTTTGATTATCTTTGTTTGTGTGCTTGTTGCTGGCTCCTTGGAGCTCTGGGTGTGTTTGTACAGTGTTGGCGATGATTGCCCTGATTGGCAAAATAGGGATGAAGTGAGCCCAGCAGGGTGTGGTGTGAGAAATACTGTAATCTGCTTCTCCCCAGCCCCCAGTTCTTCCCTGTAGACAGTTTCCTTCTGTTTCCTGTCCTAGAGGGCTGCTGGGAAGCTCAAGTTGAGGTCTGGGGTATGCCACCCTCCCAGACGACTGTAGAAAGGCTTGGTGTTTCAGCTCTTTGTTCTTTGTTGGCTGGGGTCACTGGAAATATATCAGTAAGTGAGGCTTGAATGTGTCTTGGGAGCTTGGGCTGTCCGGTAGGAGATCCAGGGCTGCAAAACAGCCAGCTCCAGAGATGTGTCATCTCTGAAGGGCAGCTGGCCTGCCTTCTGTCGGGTCACATGGCTTGGCCAATGTTGGTTTATGTGTGTAATTTTTTTTCCTCCTTTTTAACGTGCCTCAAAGTCACGGGGACTTAAGGCTAGAAATTAGGAGAGGAGGGCAGGTCTTTCAGCCGGCTCTTGTTGGACTGTGGCTTGACAAAGCCATCATTGTTTTGAATACAGTGCCAGTTGGTTTGGTTTGAGTTGCTCTGGGGTTCTGAAACTGGCTTCTCTTCTACCACCTCTGCCGCCGTTGCTGGGGGCCAGCTGGGAGGAGGACCGCCAGCTCCAGAGGGCGGCAGTGACTCCTTTGGCCCTCCCTGCTCAGCAGCAGCATCTCAGGGCAGTTAGTGAACCATCTCGTGGCCTGGTGGGCGTCCCATGGTTGATCCCAGGGCCCCAGCTGGGTCACAGCCATCGCCTCTTGATAATGCCCCAGGGGTACTGAGCTTCCAGGAGTTACACTGCTTGCTGGTGGCCTCACTGTTCCAGACATGAGACCATCTGCTCTGGCCCAGTTCCCCACCTGCTGTCACTGCTGCCCTGGCTGACCACCCCCTGACCTTTTTGGCCTGGTGTCTGTCCCTGTCATGTGTGTGATGCTTCAAGCTACAGAATTTTTAGCAAGAGAGAAAAAATCTTCTGGCTGAACTCCCTCAAGACTAGGAGCAGAGCCTCATGTTTTGATTTTCGGATGCTGACTTAGGCATCAGTTTGATTTCACATTTGTGTGGTCATATTCGTCATACCAAGATGTCTTTGTGGAAATCCCAGCCCTGTAGGGGTTGAGGACATTAGAAACTCCCTTGGGGGTGGAGATAGCTCACAGAAGAAGGTGTTTGTAGTAAGAAGATTGAGACTCCATTTGCTCCCCAGGCCAGGAACTTAGTTTCTCTGCATTTGGATTAATAGCTCTCCAAAGGCAGTGTGGTTGCAGACTGACCATTGAAGAGCTTAGACAGAGAAAATGCAGAGTCTGAAAAAAATTTTTTTTAAGTTCCTTGTCTCAGACAGCCAAGTTACAGTGTTTTTTCTCAAAGATAGAGCTGCAGAAGCAGGAGTTTATACCTGGAGGACAAAGCTGGGTGATAGGATGGTGATATGAAATGACCTTATCTGCAGTGTTAGTCTTACTCAGAGACAGACTTGGGAACCACCTCCATGGTATTATTTGGGGAGCACAGAATAATCTGTGAATGGATCTAAAATGGCTTCTTTAAATTGAAAGGTCAGCCCTTTGAGTTTTGTGGCATTAAATAGTTGTGTTGTTATTAAAATATGTTCGTAAAAATACCTTATTGATCTGCCCCACTCTTGAGGAATATTCTTTGATATAAGCAGGTTTTCTTTTTTGTCTTTCTTTTTGGTTTTTTTTTGGAGACGGAGTCTTGCTCTGTTGCCCTGGCTGGAGTGCAGTGGTGTCATCATAGCTCACAGCAACCTCAAACTCCTGGGCTCAAGCAATCCTCTTGCCTCAGCCTCCTGAGTAGCTGGAACTACAGACGTGTGCTACCATGCCTGGATAATTTTTCTGTTTTTTGTAGAGACAGGGTCCCACTCTTGCTCAGGCTGGTCTCGAATTCCTGATCTCAAGGAATCCTCCCGCCTTGGCCTCCCAGAGTGCTGGGATTATAGGTGTGAGCCACTGCACCTGGTCTTATAAGCAGATTTTCTAGATCACTGTTGTTTATTTTGTTAGTCATCTCTTATAAAATTAACCATTTTTAATAGGAAGTAGAAATCTCTCAAATGCATGATAATCTTTGCTGCTTTCTTGAACACATGAAACATAATATAACTTTTGATTATTGAGAAAGCCATTTCTGAATATTATTTATTATATTATAGTAACTTTGTGGCATCCACCGTTCATGTATATTTGCTTTTCTACTCAGGAATCCCAGACTCTCTCATGAGTTGTGTTTTCAAATCTTTAACGATCATCTCCTCCGGGCTGTTGGCTGCCACTTGCTCTGCAGTGAGTTTCCCTGTCTATCTAGTGTCTCCCGTTTTCTACTGCTTTGCGTAACTTGTTAAATTGGGTATAAAATAAGAGTAATTAACTTAGTGAGGCTTAAGGACTGTCTTCAGAGTTAAGTGCACAGACCTTTGTTATGTGTGTATTTTGAATTATTTTTATTTGGATAACTAAGTTCCAGATAATTGTGAGATAATGCTGTATATACAAAATTCTTTTACAGAATAATCTGAAGCCATTATCCAGTTATATCACTGAAAGTTGTTTCCAGATTAACTTGTATGTGATAGAAATTATCTGTATATCGTGTGGAAGGGTGAAGATACTAAACTTTATTTATTTATTTATTTATTTATTTATTTATTTATTTATTGAGACAGTCTCTGGTCTCCTGTCACCTGGGCTAAAGTACAGTGGCATCAGCCTAATTATCTGTATATCGTGTGGAAGGGTGAAGATACTAAACTTTATTTATTTATTTATTTATTTATTTATCGAGACAGTCTCTGGTCTCCTGTCACCTGGGCTAAAGTACAGTGGCATCAGCCTAGTTCACAGCAACCTCAAACTCCTGGACTCTAGTCATCTTCCTGCCTCAGCCCCCCGAGTAGCTAGGACTATAGGTGTGTGCCACCATGCCCTGCTAAACTCTTTTAAAAATTATAGTATTGGCCAGGTGCTGTGGCTCATGCCTGTAATCCCAGCACTTTGAGAGGCCAAGGCAGGAGGATTGCTTGAGACCAGTCTGGGCAACATAGGAAGACTCCATCTCTACAAAAAAAGAAACCAGGCGTGGTGGTGTATACCAGCTACTTGGGAGGCCGAAGTGGGAGGATCACTTGACCCTGGGAGTTTAAGGTTACAGTGAGCTAAGATGATGCCACTGCATTGAAGCCTAGGCAAGGAGCGAGGCCCTCTCTCCTTAAAAAAAAGAAAAAAAATTACAGTATGATTCTCATTTCTGAAATGTGGAAAATTAAAAAAAAAGAATCATATCCAATCAACAGGACAAACTGTGTCCCCTCGCTAATTGAATTTTTCTTTCTGCTAAATATATGGATGTTCGCTTTCCCCCCTTTTCCAAGTGGAAATTGTTTTGTGGAGATTCTCTCCCTACCTTTGCCTCATTATATAGAGACACATACTTACTGTCAAATGGGGAATTCAGATATTTTGGAACGATGGGAAGGAAAGTGCAGAATCCTCTGGAACACTCCTCTCAGAATTATACCCTGTTGTATTGTCAGTGTGCCCTTTTTGCATTTTTCTGTGCATTGTAGATAAAAGTAGACCTACATCATCATTTTCAGTTGTCTTTTGAAGAGAAAAAGTTTTTACTTTTGATAAGTTCCCGTGTGTCCATGTTTTATTTTTTTTCTTTTCATGCTTTTTGTGTCTTATTAAATAAATTTTTGCCAAACTCAAGGTCTCTAGGATTTTTTCCTATGTTCTTTTCAAGAAGTTCTATAGTTTTAGCTCTTACATTTAGGACTGCGGTCCATTTTGAGTTAATTTTTATAATGCTGTGAAATGAGGGTTGAGATTCAGTTGAATAGTCCTTTGATAAATATCCTTGTTTATAGCTTTTCTCATTACGCTTTTTAAGGAAGTAATTTATTTCCTTAAGAGGCATTCTTAAAAGTGAAACTGCAAGATCTAAAGGTATCCATAATGAAATCTTTGATACATACTGCCAGAGTGGTTTTCAAAAGTTAAACTGATTAGAAAAGACACCCCCTAGAATGGGAGAAAATGTTGGCAAATCACATATCTAGTAAAAATTGTATATTTAGGATATATAAAGAACTCTACAACTGAAAAATAAAGGAACAACCCATTGTTTAAAAAATGGTGAAAAGACTTGAATAGACATTTCTCCAAAGAAAATGTACAAATGACCAGTAGACACATGGAAAGCCAGGTATGGTGGGTCTCACCTATAATCCTAGCACTTTGGGAGCCCAAGGCAGGAGGATGGCTTGAGGCCAGGAGTTGAAGACCAGACTGGGCAACATAGTGAGACTTTGTCTCTACAAAAGTTTTTAAAAAAATAATAAAAAAAACCCACATGGAAAGATATTCAATACCATTAATCATTAGGGAAAAGGCAAATTGAAACCATAATGATTTACTGCTTTACACCCATTAGCATGTGATATGTGTTGATGAGCCTGTGGAGAGATCGGAAGCCTCGCACACTGCTGGTAGGAGTGTAAAATGGTGCAGCCGAGGCCGGGCGCAGTGGCTCACGCCTGTAATCCTAGCACTCTGGGAGGCTGAGGCGGGCAGATCGCTTAAGGTCAGGAGTTGGAAACGACCCTGTCTCTACTAAAAATAGAAAGAAATTAATTGGCCAACTAATATATATATAGAAAAAATTAGCCGGGCATGGTGGCGCATGCTTGTAGTCCCAGCTACTCGGGAGGCTGAGGCGGCAGGATTGCTTGAGCCCAGGAGTTTGAGATTGCTGTGAGCTAGGCTGACGCCACAGCACTCACTCTAGCCTGGGCAACAAAGTGAGACTCTGTCTCAAAAAAAAAAAAAAAAAAAAAATGAATTGTGCAGTCGCTGTGGAAAACAGTCTGGCAGTTTCCTAAAAGTTAAACATAGGGTTACCATGTGACCCAGCAATTCTATTCCAAGATATCTACCCAAGAGAAGTGAAAACGTGTCTGTACAAAAACTTGCACATGAATGTTCATTCATAACTGCCAACAGTCACAATCTAAATGTCCCATCAACTAATGAGTGGATTAAACAGAACGTGGTCTAGCCATGCAGTGGAAGTGCTGACACAGGCTGCAAAACGGATGAACCTTGAAAACATCATTCTGAGAGCTAGAAGCCAGGCACAGATCACATGTTACATGCTTCCAATTATGTGAAACATCCAGAATGTCCCTATATCTAGAGACAAAATGTAGATTAGTAGTTCTTACGGTTGGAGGATGGTAACTAAGGAATGTGGCATTCTTTTTGAGGTAGTAAAAATGTTCTAAAATTGACTATGGTGAGAGTTGCACAACTCTGAGTATACTAAAGACCACTGAAATGTACACTTTAAATGAGTGAATGGTATGGTAGATGAATTAGGCTGGGCAAGGTGGCTCGCGCCTGTAATCCTAGCACTTTGGGAGGCTAAGCTGGAAGGATCAGCCTTGAGGCCACAAGTTCAAGACCAGCCTGAGCAACATAGTGAGATGTCCATCTCTATAATCAGTCAATCAATAAAAAAAATTTAAAAAGATATGGGTGGTATGGTATATGAATTGTACTCTAATAAATCTGTTACAAAAAATAGTACCAATTAATAGTCTTGGTAGCATTATATAAGAGTGCCCATTTCTACACATTTCTTCCTAACCCTGTGTGTCATGACTATAGTTTTAAAATTTAACTCTATTAAGATATAATATAGGACCAGGTGCGGTGGCTCACGCCTGTAATCCTAGCACTCTGGGAGGCTGAGGCGGGTGGATTGTTCGAGGTCAGGAGTTCGAAACCAGCCTGAGCAAGAGCGAGACCCTGTCTCTACTACAAATAGAAAGAAATTAATTGGCCAACTAATATATATAGAAAAAATTAGCCGGGCATGATGGCGCATGCCTGTAGTCCCAGCTACTCGGGAGGCTGAGGCAGTAGGATTGCTTGAGCCCAGGAGATTGAGGTTGCTGTGAGCTAGGCTGACACCACAGCACTCACTCTAGCCTGGGCAACAAAGTGAGACTCTGTCTCAAAAAAAAAAAAAAAAAAAAGATATATATAAACCATAAGATTCACCCTATTAAGTATATTAAGTATTAGGGTTTTTTTTTTTGAGACAGAGTCTTACTCTGTCACCCCAGGTAGAGTACGGTGACATCATGATAGCTCACTGCAGCCTTGAATTCCTAGGCTCAAGTGATCCTCTTGCCTCAGCCTCCAGAGTAGCTGGACAAGAGACTTGCGCCACCGTGCCCGGGTAATTTTTCTGTTTTTTGTAACAGATGGGGTCTCCCTCTTGCTCAGGCTGGTCAACAACTCCTGAACTCAAGCCTCCTGTCTTGGCCTAGAGTGCTAGGATTATAGGCCTGAGCCCTGGTGCCACCACCAGGAACTTGGCTTCCGTTGCTGACACCATCCCTCCCGCCAGGGGAGAGCAGCAACAAGGCTGAGACTTTGACCCTGCGGGCCCCACACAATCAGTGGTATTATCTTAACTCCTTTTTCTTCAAAGGAAGGACCCCTTTATGGTGGTGATAGTGGAGGGAGGGAAGAGAAAGGGCCAGAATCCAAAACTGCTAATATCTTGAAAAAGGTCTCCTTATTGCTTCTGTCTGAAACCCTTTTCTCTACCTTCCTTTCCTTGGTTAGACTTTGGCCAGTCCTTGGAGACTTGTCTCAGGGGCATCCTAGTTAAGGAAAATGCTGTTACATGCACATCCATGCATGCCTTTGCTCATACAAAGGAAGACATTTCTGTCTTCTGCATTAGTTCATGAGGTCCTGTGGGTAGGGGCCAGGGACTGGTTCTGTCACCCTGTCCTCCGTGCAGAGCCTGACATGTTGCCTGCTCTTGGTACGTGTCGCTGGCATGCTTCATGCCCTGGCCTACAGAAGATTTCTTCTGTGTGGTATGGATGCGTTTGAGTCCTAGTGGTGAAAGCAAGATGGAATTATAGGCCTTTCTTTGTCCTGGCTGGGAGCAGTGTCTCATGCCTATGATCCTAGCACTCTGGGAGGCTGAGATGGGAGGATCGTTCAAGGTCAGGAGTTCAAAACCAGCCTGAGCAAGAGCAGGCCCCTGTCTCTGCTAAAAATAGAAAGAAATTAGCTAGACAACTAAAAATACATATAGAAAAAATTAGCCGGGCCTGGTGGAACATGCCTGTAATCCCAGCTACTCGAGAGGCTGAGGCAGTAGGATTGCTTGAGCCCAGGATTTTTGAGGTTGCTGTGAGCTAGGCTGATGCCATGGCAGTCTAGCCCGGGCAACAGAGTGAGACTCTTTTTTTTTTTTTTTGAGACAGAGTCTCGCTTTGTTGTCCAGGCTAGAGTGAGTGCCGTGACGTCAGTTTAGCTCACAGCAACCTCAAACTCCTGGGCTCAAGCAATCCTACTGCCTCAGCCTCTCGAGTAGCTGGGACTATAGGCATGCGCCACCATGCCCGGCTAATTTTTTTTTTCTATATATATTAGTTGGCCAATTAATTTTTTTCTATTTATAGTAGAGACTGGGTCTTGCTCTTACTCAGGCTGGTTTCGAACTCCTGACCTCAAGCAATCCGCCCGCCTCGGCCTCCCAGAGTGCTAGGATTACAGGCGTGAGCCACCATGCCTGGCCCAGAGTGAGACTCTGTCTCAAAAAAAAACCAACAAACCTTTGTCCTTTCCCTTTGTAACTATTGCAGCTTCCCGAGAGCTGGCTTCTCAGCATTCTAGGGGAACCATTTCTTATTCTGCTGTTCTTTATTGCTGTAGATTCACAGAGCTGCAAGAGGTGTAACAGCCATCCTCACGGCCAGGGGCAGAAATCTACTCAGGCCTGCTGCTGGCTTCTGGGGCGCTGGCATGTGCTTTTAGCACATCACCAGCGTCCTCCTTGTGTTTTCTCTCCTTCTCCCACCCTCTCCCAGACCTACCACTCTCGGGCCTGATTAAGTGGTGCTTGATGAGGAACACTGCTGTGAAGTGTGCCTAGGAGCCAGCGTTGCAGGCAGCAGTCAGTCCCTTGGCAGCATTTTCTTGCTGAAGGAGCTGGAGCTGCAGGTGATGGGATGGCTGTGAAACCCGACTGCAGTTCCTGGTGAAGAGCTGTGTAGATACTCTGCCGTAGTGGAGTGTGAACTGGTGCTAAGAAAAAAGGAAAGACAACTCTATCTGTGCCAAGATACTGGCGAGATTCCTTTGCGTTTTCATTGACACATCTCATCTCTCGGATGGTTCTTCTCCAGGACCTTTGCTTATCATCCCTGGCCAGAGTCACAGGGAGGCCTTGCTGCAGCGGCCTAGAGGTCTTTAATTGTACTGTTCTGCAGCGCAGTGAGTCAGTGTGAGCACCATGGCCAGCATCAGCCGAGTGCACGAATTCATTTTACTGATAACCTCGTGTGTTCCAGACAGTTTTTTTTTTGTTTGTTTTTAAAGAGGATGGGGTACCCAGGCTGGACTGTGAATACCTGAGTTCATTTAATTCTTACTGCAGCTCTGTGAAATAGGTTTCTTTTTGCCCAAAGAAGTTCTGAAAGGCCAAGTATCTGCCCACATCCAAAGAGCTGGCAGGTGACAGGGTGATTCTGAAAGCGTCTTTCAGAGGTGGCTCTGATTGGAAGATATCCTGTGTTTCCCCCTGTGGAGGGTGGCCTGGTAGGAGAGTCTGCTGATGGATAAGGTGAATTTTTATGACCGCAGGACAGGCACAACGGGCAGAATCAGATTTCCTCAGTAAAATCTGGGACTTTGACTTCAGAGGAATCAGATATTATCATTTTTCCTTATGCCAAGAGAGAAAGTGTAGCAGGCCTTTACAAATAACGCAAAGACTGAAACTTTACAGTTAAAAAGTTGGCATAAATGGTTGGTTTCAAGTTTTGTTCATAAGTAACTCTCTCTCTACTCACTTACACACTGGTCCTCAAAGATCTGCGGAAATGAGAAAGCAAGGGCCAGGCACACTGGCTCATGCCTGTGATCCCAGCACTTTGGGAGGCCAAGGGAGGAGGATCACTTGAGGCTAGGAGTTCTAGGCTGTGGTGAGCTATGATCACGCCACTGTGCCTGGGTACCCTGTCCTTTTCGAAGGGGAAAGAAAAGGCACAAAAGCTCCTTCCCATTTGGTTCAGAGCCTTTTGTTGCAGCATAGCCCAGCCAGGCCCGTGCACCGTGGTTTCTGGCTGCGTCTGCGAATGTGGAGGAACAAATCGGCACGTCAGGAGCGTCAGTGCTGGGAAAGCAGATGACCGTGGCTTTCTGTGCCGGCTGGCTTCTCTTTTCTACTCCCTAGTTTGTTTTCTTAAGTTATCTGTGCCTCAGGCATTCTCGTTTTATTTTTGTCTGTTTTCCCAGGAGGCCTTGAAGCAGGGATAGATGGAAAAGAGAGACTGTATTTGCTGCAACCTTGATTCTTACAGCACTGTGGTAGCTAAAGGTGTGCTCCCCCTTGAATGGAGGTATAAAAAAATGTACTTTTCTTTTTTTTTTTTTTTTTTTTGTGAGACAGAGTCTCACTTTGTTGCTCAGGCTAGAGTGAGTGCCGTGGCATCAGCCTAGCTCACAGCAACCTCAAACTCTTGGGCTCAAGCAATCCTGCTGCCTCAGCCTCCCGAGTAGCTGGGACTACAGGCATGCGCCACCATGCCTGGCTAATTTTTTTTTTCTATATACATTAGTTGGCCAATTAATTTCTTTCCATTTTTATAGTAGAGACGGGGTCTCGCTCAGGCTAGTTTTGAACTCCTGACCTCGAGCAATCCGCCCGCCTCAGCCTCCCAGGTACTTTTCTTTTTATGCATTTGCATTAGCAGTGAGGATGAGAAATACCTCTGCGTCAGGGTCAATAGTATATAAAGGTCTCAGGTTAAAATAGGGAAATGATAATAAACTGAAACTTCACTTTATCTTCCACCACCGTTTGTAAGTTTGATTTTACAAATAATGAATTGTTGCTTTTGACAGAAAGGTCAATGAAAATGAGTATATCACAAAGAAAGAAATGTAGATATTGGAATACTGACAAAGATGCGATCCATTCATATGTCTCAGAAGACGGAGACAGAAGGGCTGTTTCCCCTCGCCTGGGTCGGCTGCGCAGATCCACAGTGTTTATGAACTAGAGGCGATCGGACCGAGGTTATGTAGCTTGCCTTCCATTTAGTGGGTTACTGTCCAGCCCTCCTGCCCACCTCAAACTCCACTGCTACTTGGAAGGTTAACAAATGGATTGAAAAACTCATTGGGGGAGGACAAAAAGAGGGAGAGATTTAGGATGACAGCCAGTTCTCAGCGGATGGGAGGGAAATCATCTTCAGCAGGCAAAAGGAAAACAGATTTTACTTTGGAATTTCTATTACATGACAAGGGCAGTGCAGAGTTGTCTGCTTGTTTGTGTGCTGTTTTGAATCCCCCTCCTAGAGGTAAGCCACAGTCTGTGGCTGTGCGGAGGTGTTACAGATCCCTCCGTTCTTTCTGAGATTGTACCCTGCTTTGGGGACCTCTAGGATTAGCATCTCCATTTCTGGGGAAGGATCTCATTCCAGAGCCGTAGAGCTGAAGTGGAGTTTCGGACAAGCTCATTGAATTTTCTCTCATCTGAAAAAGAGAAAAGCCCATTTAAGGCTTACTAATAGGTCTTGGCTACCTGGCCAGTGTTACCTTATCTGTCCTCTGGATGCGTCAGACAGCAGTTTCAGGTTTCTCTGACTTTTAAGTAGCTGGCAGTGCCTCGAAATGACTAATAAGGGTGATAATAACAAATTTGGTTTTTGTCAGTCTTCATAGGAGCTCAGAAACACTTGCAGGTATGATCTGTTTCTGTTACATCTCTGGTGGCCAGTTTTAGGTCTGTCTTAACCCCAGGCTTGTGCTCTGGCCAGGAAACTGTTCCTTGACTGACTTCTCTTTAAGCCAGATGTCTGCAATTGGGTGGAGGTTTTCATTCTTTACATAAAAATCTTACCCCAGTGAATATTTGAACCTACTAATTATCTTTTCACACAGGTAGATGAAGGTGCTAGAGAAAAGCTATATTCTTTGGGGGTAGTTATTTCAAGTACTGAATATAACAGAACCTTTCTCTTGTATCTGTGGCTGAGCCACTTGGTCAGGGTGAGGAGGGTGGCGGTGTCCCCGTCAGGGAGGCGGGTCTGTGTTTCCTGCAGTGAAAGGTGGATGGTGCTTGTGTTGGATGGTGTAATTGTGTGATTTGGTTTTGTTTTGCTGGTTTTTCTTTCTAAATTTTCTTATATAATTTTAAAATGCAGAAATGTGAAGGATATACGTGAGGTAAATTATAGAAAACTGGACAACTTCAGATTTCTTTCTTTTTAAGTATGTGAAGTAGCTTGAATAAGTAGAGAAGCATTCCCTAATTTGGGGTGGAGGTGGCCCAATTGGAATGATAAGTGCTGCCCACATTAATTAATTAATTAATTAAGTACAATCGTAGTCAAAATACTAGAATAGTTTTCTTTTGAGATTTGACAACATGACTGTAAAGTTCACATGGAAGAATAAATAGACTAGAATTCTAAAATCTGTTTTAAAAAATGATGGGGACTAACCTTACCTAGATAGTAAAGCATATCACAAAGTGATAATTATTAAATTATTGCAATACTAGCACAGGATTGAACACGAGTTAGTGACACAAGGCCCCAGAACAGACCTTGGTGTATGTTATAATTTAATATAAGTTAATGGAAGTGTAATAAATGAGTGGGGTAAGATGAGACAGATAACTAGTCGGAATTTATTTTGGTGAGCTGTGTGAAAAACTAAATTGCTTTTCCCTCCAAATGAATCAGTTATATAAAAAGTGAAATCATTAAAAACATATACATAAAACACTATAATAAACAGCATTCAGAAGTGATCCCAAGTATATATATGGGAAGGTGGTATATGATGAAGGTGGAACTTTAACAGGGAAAGGTGGATTATTTAGTATGATCCTAAAGAGGGATCTCTGTACCATCCCTATGTCATCATTACACCAAAATAAATTCCAGATGGAGGGAAGAGTTGAATATAAAAATGAAGCTGTGAAAGTACTAGAAAGAAACATAGGCAAGTGTTTTCACAGTCATGGGGTGGGAAAAACCTTTTTAAATAGAATACAAAAAGAAACATAAAAGAAAGGACTTTTATATTTTGACTACATTATGGGAAATTTCTATTAAAAATAGTAATAAAAGCCCACCATATATTAAAACATTAAGTAGACCCCAAACCAAACCAAGCACACTGTAAATAGTCAAGACCAAGACCAAGATCGGCAGTCAGGACTGGGCATAGTAACTCTGTTACTTGCGTTGGAGACATTACCACCAAGGAGCTCGTAAACAAGCAAAAGATATGCAGACATTTAACATAAACCCACTGGCTAATAAACATAAAAGATACTGCTAAGTGGGAATCAAAATATCAGTAACCTAAATTTTTGCTTTTCAGATTAGTAAACGTTAATAATAACTAGTGTGAGGAGATAGGCACTATTCACTGCTTGTGGGAGTATAAATTAGTATAAATTTTGAAAGATTCTTTGACTATCACAAAATTGTCAATATACATACCCTCTGATTCAACTTTTCCATATCTAGGAATTATTCTTATAGAAACAGTCATGCACATGCACAAAGATGTTAAGTACGAGGATGTTCATCACAGCGTCTTTTGTGATAGTGAAAAATCGAAACATGTATCTACTGATATAAATATACCTCTATTGGGAAATGATGAAGTAGATTATGATAATATGTACAGTGGAATATTCTATAGCCAGTAAAAATACTATAAAACTATATTTATTGGCATAAGATGTCTGTGACATATATGTCAAAAATGGGTTTTAAAATAAAATATGCCAGGCATATTTTTATGTGAGTCACGTAGCATGTGCCTGTAGTCCCAGCTACTTGGAGGCTGAGGCAGGAGGATGGCTTGAGTCCAGGCATTGGAGGCTGCAGTGAGCTATGATCGTGTCACTGTACTCCAGCCTGGGCAACGGAGCAAGACCTCATCCCTAAAAAACAAACAAAAAAACCCCAAATCAAAAATGTGATCCCACATGTTTAAATATGATGTTTATTCATATATTTGTATCTTCATCTGTATATATACATAATTAGATAAATGCGTCGTGGGAGGACTTAGGGGCCATCTACACAGTTAGAACCGTCCATATCCCTTGTAAGACTGATTACATATTAGGGGGTTCCTAGACCCATCCTCAGACTCAGTAATTCACCCGAGGGATTAACAGAACTCACTGAAAACGGTTGTGTTCATGGTTATGGGATATTGCAGGGAAAGGATTCAAATTAAAATCAGCCAAGAGCAGAGTTTTTACTGGAGCTCCATCCAGTCTGCCTTTAGTCTCCAGCCACTCCCACAGGTATGGCTAAGACCTTTAGTTATCAGTTCCTTTGGAGTTGTAACCGCTCCCTTTGCAGGTTATCCTTAGTGTTAGGCTGTGCTGTGGCAAAAACCCCCAGGCAAACACAGACACTCCCATCAGGCAGGACATTCCAGGAGCTAGAATTCACCTCCTGGTTGCCCAGGGTAGAGGCCTGACCTCTCCTTGGGTAAGGTTACATCTTTACTATACAATATCTTCAGTCGAGTTGACTACAAAAACACATAAGGTATAATCAGAGACGTGCTATTAAAACAAGTAAGAGACTGTTGGAAACCCAGGGGAGAGCTGGGTGTGGTGGTGCACACCTGTAGTCCCAGCTACGTAGGAGGCTGAGGTGGGTTACTTGAGCCCAGGAGTTCGAGTCCAGCCTGGACAGCATAGCAAGACCCTGTCTCTATTTGAATAAAACACAACCCTACAGAGACATTTGCAGAAACATCACAAAGTGTTAGTGTCACTTATATTTTAATATTACAAATATAAAACGGCAAGAAAAAAACAAATGGCATTTCAGTGGGTGGTGAAGAACTGAATAAGACTTGTAGTTGAATTACTAGTACTGCCCAAAGCCAATTTCCTGGTTGTGATATTGTACCACGGCCGTATAATGTGCTACCACTGGGAAAGCTAGGTGACGGGTTCATGGGGTGAAGAGTTCATTGCATTTTTGTGACTTCCTGTGAGTCTATAATTATTTCAAAATAAAAAGGGTTTTTTTTTTTAAAGGTAAAGGGCATGGACAGATACCTCAGAAAATAAAAGAGACACACAACTAATGCACAGATTTTTTGAGCCGTAACTGGGCTTTCAGGCAAGAGCCGGGGCCCCTGCGCAGGGCACCATTTAAGCCTTACTCCTAGGTTTACTTGTCAGGAGAGTAAACTCTGATCAGAACTCACAGGGCTCCCAACTCCTCTGGACTGGGGCCAGGACCAGATTTGCAACAGGAAAAAGGTGGTGTCTCACTTTAATATGCATCATTTATTAATGAAATTTGATAATTTAAAAAAATCTGTGCATTAGTTGTGTGTCTCTTTTATTTTCTGAGGTATCTGTCCATGCCATTTACCTGGCAATTCCAGGCTTTAAATTCGAGAACATGCCCAAGAATCACCTAAAATTTAGGAACGTGTCCTGAACTACCGGGCTTCCTCTGTGCCGGGCCCAGGCCCCACGCCTGCTGCGACCCTCTAAACCTCCTGTGCGTGGTGGACATTGTCATCATTTTGCAGAAGGTGGGCTCAGGCAGCTTATGTGGCTTGGCCGGAATGGAGCCACTCTACTTTCTTCATTGGTTGAGAAGGTGGTATAAGCATGGTGGTGTCTGTCCCCAAGGGGACGGAAAGGCCTCAGCCTACTAGAGGTCACAGTGAGAGAAGAAGCCACCATCATAGTTAGGCAGGTTTTGCCTGTCTTCACTCCGTCACTTTGCCGTTGTTTTTTGGTGGTCATGGTAATGGTCATTTCCTGCTTTTTACACAAAAAAGGCGGACGTAACCTCACAAGCAAGCTGGCACACACACGGGCAGATATGCACTGGCACAGCCACGTGCTCGAGTGCGCGCGCTCACCTCGCCAGTAGGACAGACCTGGAGCGACCATGTTCCTGCTTTCTGCCACAGCCCTTGGAGCCTCCTCCTCAAACAGGACTTTGTTTGAACATAAGAAGAAGTAAGATGCTAAGGGAGCCACGAGGAGGATGAATTTCAGGCGCAGGAGAGATGCCCACACCTGGGCATGGGAGCAGGGCTTGAAAACCTCCCGGGCTCTCTCAGCTTGGGCAGGTGGCCTGTGACAGAGGGGCCTGTACCCACTATGCCCTCCTCCCGCCATGACACTGGCTGTGGCTCTGCCCCATGTCCCAGCTCCTCAGTGAACCTTTGTCTGTTTGCAGCCTGTTAGCTTTGGCTCCAGGCAGCCTGTGGGACCAGGCCCAGATCCCGGGAAGAGCCAATGGAGACTGCTCTTGAAGAAAATGAATTGGAGTCGGGGAGGAGAGGGAGATGGAACATTATTCTTACACTCACCTGTTAAAATCAGTTAATAACCATCATCCCCCTGTTTGGATCTGGTGTACAAAGTTGGCTGATTCATAAGTTTATATCTGTTTTGTGATTAATTGCCTTCCCAAATTAACTAGAAGCCTGCAAGATCTTGGACGTTGTCTCATATTTTTTCCTTGTTTATTTTGAAAAAAGAATACAGTAGTCCCCCCTTATCCAAGGGGTGGGGTATATGTTCCAAGACCCCCAGTGGATACCTGAAACCATGGATAGTACCAAACCCTTTATTTGCTGTGTTTTTTTTCCCACATATATACATACTTATGATAAACTTTGATTAATAAATTAGGCACCGTAAGAGATTAATAACAATAACATAATAGAACAATTACAACAGTATACCGGCCAGGTACAGTGGCTCACACCTGTAATCCTAGCACTTTGGGAGGCTGAGGCAGGCAGATTGTTCGAGGTCAGGAGTTCGAAACCAGCCTAGCAAGAGCGAGACTCCGTCTGTACTATGAATAGAAAGAAATTAATTGGCCAACTAATATATAGAAAAAATTAGCCAGGCATGGTGACGCATGCCTGTAGTCCCAGCTACTTGGGAGGCTGAGGCAGGAGGATTGCTTGAGCCCAGGAGTTTGAGGTTGCTGTGGGCTAGGCTGACTTATACTATGGCACTCACTCTAGCCTGGGCAACAAAGCAAGACTCTGTCTCAAAAAAAAAAAAAAAAAATAGAAAGAAATTAACTGGCCAACTAAAAATATATATAGAAAAAATTAGCCAGGCATGGTGGCGCGTGCCTGTAGTCCCCGTTACTCGGGAGGCTGAGGCAGAAGGATTGCTTGAACCCAGGAGTTTGAGGTTGCTGTAAGCTAGGCTGACACCACGGCACTCTAGCCCAGGCAACAAAGTGAGACTCTATCTCAAAAAAAAACAATATACCATTCACAATTTCACAGGTAGAAGATTCCTTCCTACCGTCTTAGCAAACTCAGCATACGATTTTTTTTCTTTGCTTATTAAGTCAAGAACTTTCTTTTCCCTTTAAGGATGTACTTTACGGCTTCGTTTGGCATTTCTGAATTCCCAGTATCACTACTCTTGTGCTTGGGGCTGTAATTAAAATAAGGGTTACCTGAACACCAGCACTGTGATGCCACAGCAGTTGCCCTGATCACCCAGAGGGCTGCTAAGTGAATCATGGGTGTGAGGGACAGGTGCAAGTTGGCAGCGCTAAACCACAGGGAAAGAGGAGGGGGGCAAAAACGAGGAGGCCAGTGAGCATCCAGAACCAAACCTGCAGCAACAGGAACTTGCGTTTAGGGTCTTTTTTTTTTTTTTTTTGAGACAGAGTCTCACTTTATTGCCCAGGCTAGAGTGAGTGCCGTGGCGTCAGCCTAGCTCACAGCAACCTCAAACTCCTGGGCTCAAGCAATCCTGCTGCCTCAGCCTCCCAAGTAGCTGGGACTATAGGCATGTGCCACCATGCCCGGCTAATTTTTTCTATATATATTAGTTGGCCAATTAATTTCTTTCTATTTATAGTAGAGATGGGGTCTCGCTCTTGCTCAGGCTGGTCTCGAACTCCTGAGCTCAAACGATCCGCCCACCTCGGCCTCCCAGAGAGCTAGGATTACAGGCTTGAGCCACCGCGCCCGGCCAGGGTCTTTTCTTGGCCAGCAGCATGTAGAGAAACTAGGAGCTTATGTCCAAAGGTAACATTTCTTTCATTAACATACATTAGCATAGTAAAAATCACACCCACTAACGCCATGACAGTTTGCAAATGTCATAGCATCCTCTGGAAGTTATAAGGATAAAATAGGGAAGGACCCTTAGCTCTAGGAACTCTCCACTCTTTTCTCAGAAAAATAATGAATATTCTGCCCACCATTTAGCATATCATAAGGTATAGAAGTAAAAGTAGAAGTGTGTTAAGACCCCATGATCTTCTCCACTCATGGAGACAGACCCATCTCTCTTCCAAGGTACACTTTTGCTTCGTATCCTTCGCTTTGCAATCAAGGCTGCTTCTGTGGAGTGCTTCGTGTTTGTCCTCATTCCACGGCACCAGCCTTGCTTGTGATTCTTCCAAGCAAGGAGCCAAAGGATCAGGACAACAACTCTCCAACACAAACACACCTGACGTGGGAGGGTGGCGCAGACAGCATGGACTCGCTGCACAAAGGGATGAGTCACATCCAGGACAGGGCAGGGTGGTTTGGGATTTCATCACGCTACTCAGAATAGCGTGCAATTTAAAACTTACAGATTATTTACTTCTGGAATTTTACGTTGAATGTTTCTGGACCAAGGCTGACTCCTGATAAATGAAACCTCAGAAATCAAAACCGTGGATGGGGGAACTGCTGTGCATTCCTATGTTATATTTAAACAGTACAGCACTGTGGACAGTGAAGACTCCTTCACACCCAACCCCTTAGTTTTTCTCCAGCTCATCTCTGCAAGGGGAAATGGCAATATCACTGTTGCCTGTTTCCTGTATATCCATCCTGAGACTGGCTGGCTGTCTCGTCCTCCCTCCTTCCCTTCCTTCCTGGCGTCTGTGTGTTTATCTCCCTGTTAAAGAGACAAATGGTAGCCACACTGTATATCTTGTCACTTTGGTTTTGTTTTTGTTTTTTTGCTTAACAGTGCATCTTGTAGGTCATGCTTTTTTGCACATATAAATGTGTTGTTTTTAAATTACCCCATAGTGATCCACTGTGTGAGGATGCCAGTTTAACTGGTCCTCTGTGATGAACATCCGAGAGTTGTTTCCAGCGTTTCACTGTGGTTTAATGTCCTTCTATTTATGTCTTAGTACTCATGTGCAAGTGGGGCTGTAGAGTCAATTCCTAGAAGTGGAATTGTGGGTCAAAGGGATGTGCACCTACAATATTGATAAACAGTTGTCACTTCGCCCTCCAGGAAGGCTCAAAATGGCTTTCGCCCATTGTCATATCTCTACCGCCAGCCAGTTCAGTGATGAGACCTCCTCCCTGCCAGAGCTCTGAACTGATTGGGAAATAGAACAAATCAGTCGGTTTGCAGTGGCCTCAGGTATGGACAACCCAGGTGTCCAGCAGATGAAGGATAAACAGAACGTAGTCTGTCTGTACAACGGAATATAATTCAGCCTTAAAAAGGAATGAAGTTCTGAAACTTTTAGTGTGGGTGAACCTTGAAATATTATGCTAAGGGAAAGAGGTCAAAACACCAAGAGGGCATATCGTATGAAATGTCCAGAAGAGACAAATCTGTAGAGACAGAAAGCAGATTGGTGGTTGCCAGGGGCTGAGGCGAGGAGGTAATGGGGAGTGACTGCTAGTGGGTACAGAGTTTCCTTTTGGGGTGATAAAAAAAGTTGTGGAGCTAGGTAGTGGTGATGGCTGCACAACACTGTGAATGTACTTAATAGCATTAAATTGCCTATGTTAAAATGGGGCTGGGCGTAGTGGCTCATGCCTGTAATCCCAGCACTTTGGGCAGCCAAGTTGGGAAGATCACTTGAGGCCAGGAGTTCGAGACCAGCGGGGCAACATAGCAAGACCTTGTCTCTACAAAAAATTTAAAAATTACCCAGGTGTGGTGGTGTGTGCCCTGTTGTCTCAGCTACTTGGGAGGCTGACGTGGGAGAATCACTTGAGCCCAGGAGTTTGAGGTTATAGTGAGCAATGATTGCATTACTGTACTCTAGCTTGGGTAACAGAGAAAGACCCTGTCTCTACATGAAAAAAAGGTAAATTTTATGTTATATGTATTTTATCACAATTTAAAAAAATTCAGAAGATAGTGGCCAAAATGTTACCTTTATTGTTAACCAAGCTAAGGATGTAGCCTGTAAGTCAAGCCCAGACTGACTTTGCACCTCACCTCTTCTCCCTAGGAGCAGCATGGGAGGACTGTGGGCAGCTTGCTCCCCAGAGGAGGGGAGGGGAGGGGCCTACCCACCCCTGCCCAGGTCTCCTCTTACACAGGCAACATACTCGGTTTTACCTGTCTGTAGGGGAGTAAGGAGGACGCAGGCCAGGGATGTTTTGCTGATGGATGTCCCTCTAGGAAGCATCAGGAATGGCGACTAAGTGTTGTCCCATATCAAGCAAGTATGGCTGGATGGATGCCACCAGTGTTCTGAGACCAGAGCCTTCTGCCTGCTTTCTTTTGGAGACAACCGTCTGAACAGGAGTTGGAAGCTAGTACTACCCGAGACCAACAGAACCCAGAATCCCTGCTCCACCCCTCTTCTCCCCATCCCTGCTCTTCTTAATTCCAGCTTGGTCTTTGCAAGGCTTGCAATTTAATTTCCTTCCATTCCAAAGCAGTCTCTTGCCAGACCTCTGAAGAATTCATAGTTTGCTAGTTTGATCCAAGAAGTTTTGAGAGAGACCTTTGTTGTACTGAGAATTTCCTGTTTCGTGTCAAGGACCTGCCTTCTAGGAAGAGAGGCCATGGCAGAGTGGTGTGAAGATTGTTCTTCATGGAAAAGTTTAGCATACATTTAATTATTCTTTATTTAAAAGCACCTCCTGTGTGCCAGGTACTGTGCTGACAGCCCTGAGGTGAGCCAGCCCTAGACCTTGGCCTTGCCACAGAGTAGAAAGAAGAGGGTTAGGTGGCCCGGGTGGCCCCAGGAACCCCATGGGTAGATGGCTTGGGAGGCTGAGGCTGGAAGAGGACTTGTGAGTATTGGGGAAACCAGTGATCTGAGGGAAATGTTCACAGTGTGTTTCTGGGTGTGCTTTAAGGAAGGAACATGGCCCAATTCTGAGTTAGAATAAGCGGCATCCCAGTCAACAACGTCTGGAAGATGAGTTCGGCTGGGCAGGGCTGGGGAGCTGGAGTCTGACCCTCGGTGCTTTCCAGGGGCTGCCTGTGCTCTGCCGAGGAGCTGTCCTCCACTGCGGTGGGTTCCCTTGTGGGACTTTTTAGAGCAGCTTTTCCTAGTGTGTTCTGTGGAAAACTAGATTTTGGGTCCTTGTGGATGTCTGCATAGGAAATGTCTTATCTTTACCTCCTTGGAGTTGTTTGGGGGTGCAGCATATGGGGGAGAGTCGTCCCTTCTACCTCCCTGGGTTGGTTTAGGTTTTGGTTTGGATTTGGACTCACTTCTTTGTGTTTGTTGAGCGCCACCTGTTGGCTCTTGAGATATTATGGAATCCTAGGGTGATAACGTGAGACCAGTTAGGAGTTCTGAAATCTCCGTATTTGTGCCGGAGTTTGACTGTATTTGACATAAATATCAAGGAAAAGGGAAACATTTCAGCAAGTAGGGAGGAAGAGGACGGGAATGCTCGAACCAAAGCCTGTCAGATTTGGTTTCTAGCCTATAAGGTTTCATTTCTCTGCGTCTTCCTGTTCCCTGTGTTGTGCATGATTGATGCCGTTGGTATACTCTGGCTCCTCTGGGAAGATGCTCTGTGTGTACGCCGGCCGCTTTTCTTCAGTAACACAGAGAGGTGAGGTTGGGTTTGTGTTTAAGCCTGGTGGTTCTTTCTAAGGAGAATTCCCAGCACGTCCCTTCTGCTTTGCTCCTGGCAGCCACCTCGGGGGCAGCAGACACTTGGTCAGGATCTGGTGCTGCCGGACGCTCGGAGAAAGCGGCCCTGGGGTTCCGGCGTCAGTGTGAGGATGGTGTGTTGAAGTATAAGTAAAGTGGAAGTTTTTTTTGTTATTTTGGGTTTTTTTTCCACCTTAAGGAAATAATAAGAGAGGACAGTTGTTTCCTAGAACCACCTTCGTGGTCAGTATCAAATGGCTGGATGATCTTGCAGAGAAGGGGAAAGAGGGCTGGCTTTGGGCACAGGTGGGAGCTACCATCCTCCGGGACACCCTCTGCCCTCTGGCATTGTCCACCCCCAATCCCAGGTCTGACCACACTGGGGGCTTTTGTTCTGCCTCGGCCAGGCTGAGTTCCTGCTCACTGGGGCCACCGCAGGCCAGGCAGAGGGAACAGTGTGGGCCTTGCCTTCCCTCCTTGGCTGAGCCGGCTTTCCTATCCTCTCCTGACTGCCTGGCTGGCTCGGTTACACCGCCTCATGCCCACAGCCCCCTGCCTTCCCGACGCTTGACATGTGGGCATGACATGTGCCTCAGTCCCTGTGGGGCCTCAGCTGTCTCCTCTGTCCCTTTCCTCAGTTCTTAGCTCTTGACGGCACAGAGTAGGTGCTTAGTGCGTGGCGACAGAGTAAATGAGAAGCACTCAAGAAGCCCTCGGTTCTGCAGTGGCGCAGGGTTCCAGGTGCCGAGCGGGCCAACCTCCGCCTGCGTCTCTGCTTGCTGGTATTGATGGGGCACGTGGTGTCCCTTTTCCCACATGGGTGAGCAGGAGCCAAATGACAACGTGGCAGCCGTCAAGGAAAGGACTTCTTAAGTCACGTGGTGGTGTTAAAAAAATCACCTTTCAGTGATAACTTAAATCTAGGAGATTGAGGTGGTTCTTAATATCTATGTTTGCTTTAGGGTTTACCAGTTGTGTGTGTGTCTGCATGTACACCCTGCACGTATCCACGCGTGCTCTCATTTAACACCCTGTTCACGCACTGGAGGAGGGGATGTTATTGGGATTTTTGCCGTCGTGTGCTAATGCGGTAGCAGCTCTCAGCCGCCCAAGCTCTGACTCCTGGCCATGGGTGAGGCTGACAGTCAGCGTGGAGGTGGGCTAGAATGCCTTTCAACTGGGGAGAGAAGGAAGGAAGAAGGTGTATGTGTGTGACTTCTGAGATCCCTCTCCCCTTTGGACAGAGACAGCTGCTTGCTGTGTGTACCCCATATGCCAAGAGGATGTGCTATGACATTTTCTCTGGAGGTCACAGACTTTTGGCCCATATTATCCAAAGCCTTGGCTCCTTGCTGGTTTTGGTGGGAGTAGGCGTGCAGTTTTAGCCAGGCCTTTTGCTTTTCCTACCAGGTTTTCAGGTTCCCTTAATGTTTATTGCTTGGGAGCTTCCTCTGAAGACGGCAACTGTTGTTGGCATGTCCCTGCCCAGCACATGGCCTTTTTGAGTGTGATTGGAGAATGAGCCAGGGCTATGGCCTGTGGTCGGGTAAAACCCCCAAACCCGCTTTGATGTGGACCAAAAATAGTGCCTTGCCCTTCTTGGGCTATCAGAAAGGGAGCTGCTCAGAGATGGCTCCTGGCACAGCACTTGGAAAACTGAATTGCCCCAGAAGGCCGTGCCACCAGGGAGCTTTCCTTGCTGTTACCAGCTTGGTTTGCACGTGCTCTTAACTTACTCAGTGAAGAATTGTTAAACGAGCCCCTGCTACATGCCAGAATACCTACAGGGCCCCTCCCTAGAGAAGCTGCAGTCTCGTGTGGGCAGGCGCGTGTGTAGACACTGCCGTGTCGCGTGCGCGTGAGTGCTGTCCCACAGGTGGAATCGGCCACTGCCTGGGAGAGGCCAGCGCTGGCTCAAGAGGAGCTGGTGTGGGAGCAGTGTCTGGAAGGACGAGCCAGTGGCCAGGTGGACAGGGTGCCATCAGGAGTGGGCACCATGTTTTCAAGGCTCTCGGAGCCAGGAGGGGACAGTGAGTGCTCAGGCTAATGGGACGTGTGTCTGAATTGGGATCGCCTCTTGGAATCTGGTGGCAAAGGGGGCGGGCCAGGGTCAGATCTTCATTAGGTGGTCAGCAGGTTTCTTTTTAATTTTTAATTATGGAAAGTTTTAAAGGTATGCAAAAGTAAACAGAAGAGTACAGTGAACCCCATGTGTCATCTCCACTCCAGCAGTTGCACCCTGTGGGCGATCCTGTTTCTTCCATAACGTGACACTGTCACTGCCACGTCGCTCTGAAGCAATCCCAGGGTGACTTCCGCATTCTACCAAGCCTAGCCCGTGGCTAGTGATGGGTCAGTCAGGAGTTTGGGGGTCTGGAATGATTGGGCGGCATGTTGTCATTTCACCTCATTTTCAGAGGCACCACTGAGTCTCCCGCTTTGTCTTGCCTTTCAGTGGGAAGTTAGTGTCTCCAAAGTGGAAGAATTTCAAGGGCCTGAAGCTCCAGTGGAGAGACAAGATCCGGCTCAACAACGCCATCTGGCGGGCGTGGTACATGCAGTGTAAGTGCCAGGAGCAGGATGGGACTGCGGGCCTAGAGCCTGCTCTTGGGACCCTGTGTTTCTAGCAGAGGTCTCTATGCAGGCTGTGGGGCTAGGAAACCCAAGCCAGACCCTAGGGAACTGGATACTACCAGCCCTCGGGCCCAGTTGGCCAATAAAGTGGCCTCTGCTGAGAAGCTGCCAGGGTCTGCAGGGGACTGACATGTGAGACAGTTGCTCACAGTGTATGTGCTCAGTGTCATCTTAGACGATTGGGCTGGAGTTGGGAAGGGGAGTCAGGAAGGGTAGAGCAGAGAAGTGACATCTAGAGAGTTGGCAGCAGGTCTGAAGAGACGCGAGTGCAGCCTTGTCCTGGCTCCAGCATGGGTGCTGGTGTCCCCAGGGATTCCTCCAGGAGAGGAGTGGGCTGGGGCGTGCTGGTGCCGGGCTAGCCTTCCTCTTGACAGCTAGCTTCCCTTTCTTGCTCGTGCATTGGTGACATATTCTTTCCCTTTAACCTGGACTTCTTTATTTTCCTGGAAATCTCCAATTTTCCAAGGGAAGCAGAGGAAAGAGTCCTTGGGAAGGTCCCCCCTGGGGTTCATGGACAGACAGAGCAGGCTCCTTCGGGGGTCGGGATCCTAGTGATGACATCTCACCCTCTCCCTACCCAGATCTGGAAAAGCGCAAGAACCCTGTGTGTCACTTTGTCACTCCCCTGGATGGCTCTGTTGATGTGGATGAGCACCGCCGGCCAGAGGTATTTGGCAGGTCATCAAGGGTGGCCGAGAAAGGAAAACTGCCCTCATTGCAACAGGAACAGCTCACCGAGGGAGGGCCGGATCCTGCAGGGAGACTGCGGAGGCAGTGCGGGGCCTGTGCAGTCCTGACAGGACAACCTGGAGAAAGGGCAGGCATGGGGGCAGGTGGCTTCTAACAGCCCCCAGGCTTTCCAGGTTCCCCTTTCTCAGATGGGCTGGCCCAAGGACTGAGGGATTCAATAATGGAGACTTACCCTCCACTTTCACTTAAAATTGGTGTTTCTAAATTAGCCGGGCATGGTGGCGCATGCCTGTAGTCCCAGCTACTCAGGAGGCTGAGGCAGGAGCATTGCTTGAGCCCAGGAGTTTGAGGTTGCTGTGAGCTAGGCTGACACCACAGCACTCACTCTAGCCTGGGCAACAGAGCGAGATGCTGTCTCAAAAAAAAAAAAAAAAAAAATTGATGTTTCTTCTGGAAGTCAACAGGGGGAAATTCTGGCACACATTTTTAATAATTGAAGAAGGACCTCAAGATCTTTAAAAACTGAGATGATCCTAGCACTTGGGAGGCCGAGGAGGGCGGATTGCTCAAGGTCAGGAGTTCGAAATCAACCTGAGCAAGAGTGAGACCCTGTCTCTACTAAAAATAGAAAGAAATTAATTGGCCAACTGAAAATATATAGAAAAAATTAGCAGGCATGGTGATGCCTGTCTGTAGTCCCAGCTACTTGGGAGGCTGAGGCAGCAGGATTGCTTGAGCCCAGGAGTTTGAGGTTGCTGTGAGCTAGGCTGACATCACGGCACTCTAGCCCAGGCAACAGAGTGAGACTCTGTCTCAAAAAAATAAATAAACAAACAGATGAAAAGAGGTTGAAGAAAGAGTAAATGAAGGACCGTGTGCGGTGGCACTTACCTGTAGTCCCAGTTATTTGGGAGGCTGGGGCAGGAGGATCACTTGAACCCAGGAGTTTGAGGTTGCAGTGAGCTATGATGAGGCCACGGCACTCTAGCTGGAGTAACAGAGCAAGACTGTGTCTCAAAAAAAAAGAATAAATGAAAAAAAGCCAGTGGCACAGCAGTCTTTTTAGTATCTTTATGTTAATTTTAAAAGTGTGTGTATGTGTGATTATGTGTGCATGGGAAATGTCTAGAAGGATATACAGAAATCATTCAATGGTGGGATTGGAGAGGGGCACCAGATGAAAAAGGAAGACTCTATTCAGTTGATACTCTTCTGCATTGTTTCAATTTTGTCAAAGCTTGTTCTAGTGTTACACTGAAAGAGAGAGAAACCAGAAAATAACCTAAAGAAAGATAGTTTTGAGATGGTCGGCCATGATCTGATATTAAGATAATATCAAGGAATATCATTTTGTTGGGTATGATAATATTGTAATCCTGTTTTTGTTTTTAAAGATTCTTCATTGTTCAGGACACATAGTGAAATATTTGTAGGTAGGCTGGGCGCAGTGGCTCAAGCCTGTAATCCTAGCTCTCTGGGAGGCTGAGGTGGGCGGATCGTTTGAGCTCAGGAGTTCGAGACCAGCCTGAGCAAGAGCGAGACCCCATCTCTACTATAAATAGAAAGAAATTAATTGGCCAACTAATATATATAGAAAAAATTAGCCGGGCATGGTGGCACATGCCCGTAGTCCCAGCTACTTGGGAGGCTGAGGCAGCAGGATTGCTTGAGCCCAGGAGTTTGAGGTTGCTGTGAGCTAGGCTGACGCCACGGCACTCACTCTAGCCTGGGCAATAAAGTGAGACTCTGTCTGAAAAAAAACCAAAATATTTGTAGGTAAAATGACATGAGCCATAAGATCTGACAGTGAGGTAGCTGTCAGGCAGGTGTCCTGGTCCCTAGCGCTCTTCAAGGCTGTCGTGGGTCACGGGAAGGTTGAATTAATGCTCTTGGAGGTCACGTTCCACCCGAACCTTCCTGTGATTGGCTCTTTGTTTTTACCTTTTGAAAGTGGCGGCTCTCTGCTTTTCCCAGGGAGCCAGTGCTCCTGTGCAGAGCCTCAGGACTTGAAGGCCCCTTCGCTTCCTTAGGTCTGGAAAGTGCATTTTTAGCTAGAGGCCAGTTGTGGCACAGAGAGGATGGGGTGCACTTTGTGAGTGAAGGTGGAGCCGCAGGATAGGGGTTCCTGACCGGGGTTGCTTAAGGCCCAGTTCTCCTGTCACTTACTTCTTTGTTCATGGGTGAGTCTTGCTAATTGAGCAAAGACATCTCTTTTGATCCTGCCTGTGTCTCTGTTACAGGCTATCACCACGGAAGGGAAGTACTGGAAAAGCCGCATTGAGATCGTGATCAGGGAGTATCACAAGTGGAGGACCTACTTCAAGAAAAGGGTATCCCAGGGCCCAGCATGTTCGAGAAGGTCCCCGGGGGAGGGAAGGAGCAGAATCAGGATTCGGAACACAGGCCTGAGGCTATGAGTGCCTGCCACCCCATGTGGGCTTGTGGCATGGAGTAGGAAAGCCAGGGCCTGGACTTCTAGCCCAGCCCAGGCGACTGCCTGTTTGGTCATATCGTCTTTGCTCTCAGTTTCCCCATCAGTGAACTGGGCTATTGATTCCACACATACCGGGTGGGAATCTCCTTTGTGCCGGCATCAGACCTCGGATGGCAGGGAGCGGGATCCTTCCCTTCCTCCCTCCCAGGGAGGTGAGGCTGGGGCCACATCCCCTCCCAGGGCCTGGGTGACTAACCCGACCTGGCCCCTTTTCCCACAGCTACAGCAGCACAAGGATGAGGACCTCTCCTGCCTGGCCCAGGTGAGTGAGCTTGGGAGCCGTGAGAACCCCCACGGGAGTCCTGATGGCTCAGCAGTGAGCACTGCAGCAGGAGGTGGCAGGACACGCCCTTTCTCCCCTAGGCTAGAGACAGGCCAGCTCCCTTCTCCCCAAAGGTCCTGTGCATGGCTGGGGAAGCAGTCCTGCTCTTACGGGATGGGCCGGAGGGAGCTGCTTCCTGCATTCTGCATCTGTCACCTCATTCCCACAGAGCAGTCCTTGTGCCGTGTTTCCCAGCAGGATGGGCCCCGGAATTCTCAGTTCACTGTTGCCCTTTGACTCTCCCTCCCCCCACTGTATTGGTGGTAGGATGACGACATGCTGTATTGGGACAAGCATGGGGATGGGTGGAAGACCCCAGTCCCCATGGAGGAGGATGCCCTGCTGGACACAGACATGCTCATGTCAGAATTCAGTGACACCCTCTTCTCCACACTCTCTTCTCACCAGCCTGTGGCCTGGCCCAACCCACGGGAAATAGGTAAGGCACACTTGGGTTGCGGGACTTGAAACACCCAGCCGGGTGCCTTCTCTGCCAGACCCACTCGGGGCCAGGCTTTGCCTCAGGGCCATCTACGAGCTGCTGCAGTGACAGCTGCTATTGTCACTGTGCAGACAGAGTAAGGAGGACTGACTAGCCTTCTGTGGCATCTGAGGCCACGTGCATTGAGTAGGGTTGGGCTGCAGATTGACTGATCTTCACTGAGGCCTCTGCCATTCCCTTGGTACCACTGACAAAACAGCAGTGAGGTCTGGTCTGAATCAATTTCATATTTCTGATACCGTCGTCCCCTTAGTGGGGACATGTGCCTAAGCCTAGGTGGCAGGGCCCTGATTTTCTCTGAAGAAGCACCCGTAGGCATGACCTCTTACCCGACAGCATTCAGTTTTTGGTTGGCCCCTCAGGGATGAGCCGGCTGATCTCAAAGTAGCCCAGGGGGCGGGAGAGATCTCAGCCCAGCTAGTCCCAGCTTCCTAGCAGTGTCCGTTTCCTGATACTCAATTTACCTTTCTTGTAAAAATCACTTTCTTTTCTGCCTTCTGAGGGTACACAATGGCCATGAACCCGTAAGAAGGTAGATTCCCAGCCAGCTGCCTACAGTTCTCCTTGGAAGACTCTAGAATGTGAGCAGGGCCCAGAAGATCTGTTCCAGGCCTTTTATATAATATGTTCCTGCAATGTTGTCTAAGAAAGCAAAATGATTGCTCTGTCTCTCTGGTTCTTGCAGCACATCTGGGAAATGCAGACATGATCCAGCCGGGGCTCATTCCTTTGCAGCCCAACCTGGACTTCATGGATACTTTCGAGCCTTTTCAGGGTGAGGACGGGAGGCAGAGCGAGCCTGACTGTGTGCCTCCCTTTGCTGCACAGAGCAGAGAGAGAAGTTAGAATGGGCAAGGGAGGACTTAGAATTTTTCAAAAACTAAATTTTTTTTTTTTTTTTGTAATAACTGCAAGGTCTGGGAAGTTTTTGTGGGACGTTGTTCTGGAAGGAATTGGCATTCTCAGGGGGGTTCTCACCGGCTTGGAGCCTTGGGCTTTCTGTGAATGTGAGCGGTTCTCCCTCTCAGCAGCAGAGGGCGCTGCGGCACAGCCACCTCCCACACAGGTTACTGCAGGTGGTGGGTCCTTGGGCCCTGCCTTACAAGAGCAGCTGAGACCGGGGTGGGAGTGTTTCAGAGCCCAGGCTTGCTGCCTTCATGAGTGGTTCCAATCAGAGGGCCTCTTGCCACAGAAAAAAGTTATCTCTGCGGGGAATGCCTTTGGCTATGGCATCCCTCTGGCTGATGTGAGGTCCAGTGCTTAATTTGTTTGGGTCTTAATTCCTGGGCATGTGGCACTCCAAAGACCTCTGATACTGTTTTTCAGACCTCTTCTCTTCCAGCCGCTCCATTTTTAACTCCATGCTGCCTGCACCTGCCTCAGCATCCGCACCAGATCCCAACAGCCCACCTGCACAGGTAGAGGACACTGGTGGGGGGAGGGACCAGCAGGCACAGGCTGGCTATCAAAACCCTACGGCCAGAGCAAGGCTGGTGTGTGACCGTGTGTCATATGCAAAATGCTGGGCATCGCTAGAGAGCACTGGGCACCACAGGTAACGTGCAGAGACACTAGCTCAGCCCTCTCCAAAAGCATCCTGAGACATCCATGAGGCAGGACGCTGCCAGGAGACAGGTGTTCCTGCCTGAGGCTCCAGGCCACCTATGCACAGCTGGCCCCATTCTGATCATTTAAGATAGGATTAGCTAGACAAAGAAGAAAAACATGGACCATTAATAAAAATAAGTTCTGTATAGTTCTTTCACTTTTTAGTTTACAAAAGCTAGTTACAGGTATAGATGCTAGGGCCACAGAGCTGAACAGGGCATAGTTCTTCACCCCTGTGAAGCTCTCAGACAGGTGCCCGTATCCAATTAGATACCGGTAACCTGGCACCGTCTTCTTCAAACTGGCTCTGGGAAGAATTTCTTCTATGGAGACTGAGATCTGGACAATTGATTGCTTATAGCTTTTCCCATTCGGGAAGAGGAAGCCTGGCTAGAAGGTGATATGTGAAACTGCCCTCGGGGAACCCCGAGCAGCTGGAATCCAGGCTGCCTCTGCCCTGTAACAGAAGATGGCAGAGACTTTGGGGGGACCTCTGCTGGGCTCTAGAAACAAGATATTCCCAGGCTGCTGTCCAGCTGCGTGGAGGCAGCTGCTTTGTCTGAGCTCTGTGTTTAGTTCCAATGGAAACAAAACTCCCACAGATGCCCAGGGAGACGCAGATCCGTTCCCCGGATCAGCAGTAATAGGCATGAGAGACATCGCCTTTGTCTCTCTGTCCAGGGTCGCTGGGCTTTGCAGTGTATGGTGCTGGACAGTGAAAGCAAATCGTCTCAGCCCAGTGTGGCTTCCTGGCTTCTCTTTTCCTTTCTCAGGAGAGCATCCTGCCGACCACCACGCTCCCCACCGTGAGCCTCCCCGACAGCCTCATCGTGCCCCCCACGGCCCCCTCCCTGGACCCTGCTGACGGGCAGGCCTGTGAACGCACTTCCCAGACCGGGGACCCCTTTATCCAGCCCACGGACTTCAGCCCCTCAGAGCCGCCGCTGAATGTCCTGCAGCCCTTCCTCCCAGTTTTCACCATGCCCCTGCTGTCCCCTAGCCCTGCCCCAGCACCTGTGTCCCCAGCGCTGCCATTGGTTCCTCCTCCTGCCACTGCCCTGAGCCCTCCAGCTCCACCAGCATTCCTTCAGCCACAGAAATTTGCTCGAGTGAGCAAGTCACCCTCTGTCATCACCCACACAGCTTCTGCTACCCTCACCCACGACGCCTCTGCCACCTTCAGCCAGAGTCAGGGCCTTGTGATCACGACCCATCACCCTGCCCCATCCACGGCCCCCTGCGGCCTGGCGCTGTCTTCTGTCACCCGGCCTCCAGCTGTTGGGCCTTCTCAGACACGGTTAACTTTTGTGCCCCCCAAACCTGTATCAGTGTCTGGAGGGAGGCCCAAGCAGCCTCCCAAAATAGTGCCTGCTCCCAAACCAGAGCCTGTGTCCTTGGTGTTGAAGAACGCTTGCCTCACCCCAGGTGAGTCGAGGGGGGCCAGCCTGGGCCCCCACCCCCCACCCGCATGGAGAAATATTCCCTGTTCCAAAAGCCTTTAACCACTTTGGGACCCCGCTCACTGGCCGCAAAACCTTGCCCACAGCCGGCACTCATGGTCCTCATGATAGTTTGTGCTGTGCATTGATGACAAATCTGTTTTGCTCTTGTGTGATGAGGAAAGCTTTAAAGCACTTAAAGCTTGTTTTACTTTATAGGCAGCTTTACTTGTAATGTAAATCAGAATAGGTAACATATACATATATGTTTTCATTACGTTATTTTTATTTTTTTATTGGAGACAGAGTCTCACTTTATTGCCCAGGCTACAGTGAGTGCCGTGGCGTCAGCCTAGCTCACAGCAACCTCAAACTCCTGGGCTCAAACAATCCTGCTGCCTCAGCCTCCCAAGTAGCTGGGACTACAGGCATGCGCCACCATGCCCGCCTGATTTTTTTCTATATATATTAGTTGGCCATTTAATTTGTTTCTATTTATATTAGAGACGGGGACTCCTTGCTCAGGCTGGTTTCCAACTCCTGACCTTGAGCAATCCTCCCGCCTCGGCCTCCCAGAGTGCTGGGATTACAGGTGTGAGCCACCGCACCTGGCCCATTACGTTATTTTTAAATGTTCACAATTTTATTTTGATAAATGAAAAATTAGAAAAGTCATATCACGGCTGTCAGCTAAAGTCGCTGTGCGCGTTCATCTGTGGCTATTGACTATAGTCGATGCTGGTACCGAAGTGGTTAAACTTGTGACACCCATCCCCTCCTGGCCACAGATACAGCCGCACACACGAGATGAAACAAGTATCGAGAAATAATGTATTTGTATGATCTAGTCTATTTTCTATTCTATATCTTTTTTAAAAATCGATCTCAAATCACAGTTTGAGAACACATGGTCCTGGTCCATGTTCTGTGTTCCTCAAGAAGTTGCAAAAATAGTGTTAGGTATTCTGGGGGTTTTGTTTTCTGTCCCCTTAACAAGGACCAAGATGTCTCTTGGCAAAGGGGTGGGTTCCACTCCTGTGGAGCCCTGCGTCTGTGGCGTGGCCAGCCCCATTCAGTAATAGCCACGGCCTCTGCGGGGCCGAGACCAGACTGTGGCCCAGGGCCTCAGCCTCACCTTCTCTGTGTCCCGGCAGCTGCCTTCTCAGGCCAGCCACAAGCAGTGATCATGACATCAGGCCCTCTGAAGAGAGAAGGGATGCTGGCTTCTACTGTGTCCCAGTCCAACGTGGTCATCGCACCTGCTGCCATTGCCAGGGTGAGGAGGGCCCTGGGTGGACTTGCAGTGTCCTTGTCACCCCAAAGCCACCCTCCTCCAATGTAGCTGGTCTTCTGCTCCGCTGTTTCTTACCTGTGGTTGAGGACAACCTCTCTCCCGTGTCACCACAGGCTCCTGGAGTGACGGAGTTCCACAGCAGCATCCTGGTGGCAGACCTCGGCCATAGCACGAGCGGCCAGCCCGGCCCTGTCTCCCGGCTCTTCTCTCCAAGCACAGTGCAAGACTCCCTGGTGAAAAGCGAGCAGGTCCCTGTCTCAGGGCCCAGTGAGTGTTCATGGAGGACAGAATGGTCATGACATCATGGGGAAAATGAGTTGGCTGCCATGGGTTGGAGAGGCCACCCACAGGGCTCCCTGGGATGGAGCTAGGGCCTGCAGGACACATGGCGAGGTCTTGTAGGCCTGCTGGTGGCAGAGGCTGGCAAAATACCTGGTAGATGGCAGGATAACCCGGCAGCACGTGCCTCGAGAAGTAGCAGGCACACGGCCGTGCAGCCATCCCAGGTGCACAGGGAGGCCACTCCTGACCTCACAGAAAGTCCTGGCTCAGTGCTGCCAGTCCCCAGAGAAGGCATTGAGCAGTCCTTGTGTTCCATTTCCAGAAATCATTAGCACGGGGGTTGCTGTGGCCATATAAGCCACCCAGCCTGGTCTTGGCGCCAGTGTGGTTGGCAAAGATTTCTCTAGTGTTTGTTCTGGAGTGGCTATGGGAGGTTACCGATGGCTTTCCAAGTCTTGGGACTTGTTGGGGGTTCCTTCGTCTGGAAGGACGACTGCCTCCAGGTGGGGTGGGGTGGCCCTGCTGCTGCTTTGCCAAGTCCCCTTCTCAGGCTGTCTCTGTTCTCAGGCCGGGACTGCCCCAACTCAGGGCAGGCCTCTCCGTGTGCGTCAGAACAGAGCCCCAGTCCTCAGTCTCCCCAGAACAACTGCTCAGGGAAATCCGCAGACCCCAAAAACATGGCTGCACTGAAGGTATCAGGTGTTTCTCTTGGGCCTCAATTTCCATGGAAGGTGGAGGAGGGTGGGGGAAACATCAGGGAACCTTTGGGGAGCACGTGTCTGGAAAACAGAATCACAGATCTGGCCAGTGGTGCTCCAGGCTGGGTCTTGTCAGAAGCCCTTGGTCTGCTGCTTTAACCTTGGGGTTAAATGGGCTCCTCCCCGCCGCTTCCCACTAAGCAGCTCCTGGGTAGGGTGGGCCCCAAGCCCAGGAGCCAGCACTGAGTCCTCCTCATGTGGTGTGTACAGCTCTGCGCCCATCACTTGTAGGGGGAGGTGGCAGCTGGGAGGGTGGGGTTGGCTGAGGTGAGGTTAAGGCTGGCTGGGAAGTGCAGCATTGACAGACAGCCGTCCCCAGCCTTGGCTGTGTTCTCTTCTGTAACGATGACTTTTTAGTGTTCCCCGCCCTGTCCTCTTCCTGCTCCTCACTGGCGCCAGTAGCTTTTCGTTGTCCCCTCCTCCTACGTAGCTCTCTGTCCCTGGCCTGTCATGTGCCTCAGGGTCCTAATCTGCCCCCATCCACTCAGCATCAGCTTGGGAGATGAGGAGGGACAGGTGACGTGACCCCACGGCAATGCCCATGTGTCTCAGTGACCAGTCGGTTCCCCAACAGAACCGACAGATGAAGCACATTTCAGCCGAACAGAAAAGGCGCTTCAACATCAAGATGGGCTTCGACACTCTGAACAGTTTGATTTCCAACAGCTCCAAGCTGGTGGGTGGCCTGCAGGTGCCGGGCTGGGTGGGGCAGGGGCATTGGGCGGCGCCTGGGGGGCCCCACTGGCCGTGTCGCTGCCACGTCCAGCCACCTGTCCTCCTGCAGAGCAGCCACGCCATCACGCTGCAGAAGACGGTGGAGTACATCACCAAGCTGCAGCAGGAGCGCGGCCAGATGCAGGAGGAGGCCCGGCGGCTGCGGGAGGAGATCGAGGAGCTCAACGCCACCATCATGTGAGACTCCAGGCGGGTGCCACGTCCCACATGGTCCTTTCTTACCGAGGCAGGAGGACCCTGTGGCCTTGTCATTGACAGATGCCTCTTTGTCTTGGAGTGTAGCTTTCTGTCATCCTGCTCCTTCCTTCCAGACCTCTCTTCTTCTTCCTGGCTGTGGTCCCACACTGGGCCAGCCCTGCCAGCTTGTGTCCCAGGGTCCTGATCTGCCACTGGCTCTCCAAAGCTTCCCTTGATTCCTCCTGTTGTTTCAGCTCCTGCCAGCAGCTGCTCCCTGCCACAGGAGTCCCTGTCACCCGGCACCAGTTTGATCACATGAGAGACATGTTTGATGAATACGTGAAAAGCCGGATCCTGCAGAATTGGAAGTTCTGGATTGTATCTTTTGAGTTTCTTTGCTCTTCCTACCCCCGCCAATACATGGAGACAACAGATGGTGACGTTCCAGTTCCTTCAGAAAGATTTTCTTTAAATGGCTGTCACTGAGTTCGTCACAACAGAAAGTGCTAGTGTCTGTCTCGGGAGAGAGTGGTCTGTCCTGAGGCAGCGAGGGCTGGGGCTTCAGGGTGCTTTGCAGGGAGGGCTGAGGAGGCAGAACAGTGGGCTTTGCTCTCTGGGTCCTTGGGAAATACGGACAATGCTAGAGCCACTTGCACAAGCTACACGGGGGAACGGAGTGGGATCTGCTGTAGCCTGGTAGCTAGCTCAGTCCATATAGTGACAGGGAGGGTGAGGGCCACCCCCACTGTGACAGATGGTAGCTGGGACTCACAGAAACACTGAGTGGCGGTGGCAGAGCTGGGATTTGAACCCACTTCCTTCAGACTCTTTGCATTTATGCCATGTGGCCTGGAATGCCGTAACCGAAGTGTGTCCACCTGAGTGGGCCCTCTGGGTGGCAGCACGGCAGTGTATGGGGTGCCTCCTGCCCACCTGCTCCCCGCCCGCCTCCGTTCTGCCTGAGTGAACAGCACGCGTGGCGGGTTGGCCTCAGCATGGGATGTGGGTGTGACAGATAGTCACGCAGGGGAGAGGATCCCAGCTGTGGCAGTGGGACAGGGCAGGGTGCCTGTGTGCTCTCAGGGGCAACTTTCAAATGAAGAGATGACAGGCACCAGCTCTAGTCCCCTGCTTTACTTTGCTGTTTACTGTTGCCTTGGTCCTGATCCTGTCGTTAGCAGGCCGGGGTGGCATCTGGAATGGGTCAGAGCTGCTTTAGTAAAGCAATGATTCCTCACCATCAGGCAGAGGAGTGCGCTGTGGGCATCACCTGGACCAAACCCCAGGAAAACACACCTCGTGCCTCCCCGAGCTTGTTTCCTAAAATGGGCCTGGAGACCCGCACAGCTGCAGGGAGATGGCGTGTTCACACTCAGCACAGAGGGCACACGGCACTCAGACAGCTTCCGCCTTTGATCTGTTCTTGCCTCCTCTTGCCGACATGCATTAAACCATTGTGTTTGCATCACGGTGCTGGGACCTGTTCCAGACTAAGGAACTTCTGTGTCCCTGCCCCTGCCTGCCCAGTGGTTACTCACTGTTGTCCAGCGATGGTTAGATGCAAAGGTTTTAGTCAAGTGGAGGATGCACTGTGCCTGGAGGTCTTCTCTCTCACTCTGTCCCCCTATTATCAATTCTTTGTGGAAGATCGTTTGTCAGTCCCCAGGGAAATCAATAGGAAACCTGGCCCACCTCAGTTCTGGGGTCCCCCAGCGCCCTCCACACCTGCCTTTCCTTTAACCCAAGTGCTGCAGTTCAGCATCATCATCAAGCCACTGTTCGAGTCATTTAAGGGGATGGTGTCCACCAGCAGCCTGGAAGAGCTGCACCGCACGGCGCTGTCCTGGCTGGACCAGCGCTGCTCCCTGCCCGTCCTCAGGCCAAGTGAGTGGGGCGGCACCGGGGCCATGGGCTTCGGGCTGGTCCTGGAGGGAGGAGGAAGGCCCTGGGCTGGAGGTCGTGCTTGGGAAAGTCCAGACTCTACTGCCAGCAGCCAGGCAGTGCTGGGTGCGTGAGCATGACACCAGGGACGCACTGCAGGGCAGGGAGCAGGTCCCTAGGCCCCTTACCAGCAGCATGTCTGTTCCAACAAATCCACCTTACGTTTCTTAAGCACCTACTACTTGCTAGGCCCTGTGTCAGGTGCTTTCAGGTGTATTTCCTTGTTTAATTCTTGTAATAACTAGCAAAGCTAATCCTACATACTCAGGTTAGAGGAGCTTAATAGTAAATCAGCCAGAGCTAACCCTGTGGCAGCAGGAATAGCATAGACTCCTCTGCCTATTTATAGCTCCTGCTGGGACGTGGGACATTAGCTGGAGGCAGAGGCATGAGTGCCCAGGCTGTAGCATGGGCCTTCCTGGTGGGTGTTCTTTCTTCTAGTTCAGCCTGTGGCTGTCACTGGTGCCCGAGAATTGCCACATAGGGCAGCGGGTATGCAGCCAGACACACTGTGTGTCTTGGATCTGTGTCCCCGAGGGTGTCTCACTCCCCCACTCTGTCTTGCAGTGGTGCTGAACACCCTCCGGCAGCTGAGCACCACCACCTCCATCCTGACAGACCCGTCCCAGCTGCCAGAGCAGGCGTCAGAGGCTGTCACCAGAATCGGCAAGAGATCAGGAGAGTCTTAACCGCTTAGCTGGCATGTGGCCACATGAGATGCCATGGAGACCCTTTCTGCCCGTGGAGAGGAGCCTGCGCCCCCAGCCCTTCCTGATGCTCAGCCGCAGGGCCTCCTTCCACCGCTGCCCACCCTGCACGGGTGAGAATGTCATGCTCAGGTCTGAAGCAGGTTCGGGGCCTGCCGACAGCAATAGCCCATCCTAGGGAACCCCTTGCTGTGAACTCTCTCTCACTCAGTGACCTCAGTCACCAACCTCCCTGCCCTCGGGCAGCCCAGACAAAAGGGAAGTCAGTGCCGGCCGGCCGTGCTTGTCCTGTCCTGCTGGGGCCTGTCAGGGTCCGGTGCCAGTGAGGGGGTTGAGGGAGACAAAGCCTGCTCCTGTCTGAGACATATGGATTTGTCCCTATGCCATGGCCCATCCACTCTGCTCCTCTGGCCGGTGCCCTGTGCTGCTCTCCGGCCTGCCCAGGGCAGTTGGAAGGCGTCTTTCTTTCTCCCCACTCTGGCAGTGCCTGGCCCTTTGGACAGATTTGGGCTGTGTTCAGGCTGCTGGGGCGAAGTGCCTTCTCCAGAGACCCCCCAGGACACGGGCGGAGACGGTGGGTATGGATGCACGCAGGACAGGAGAGGAAGCACACGCAACGCACAGCTGCTGCTCTGGCTTGGAAACCCTCCCAGTGGTGTTTCTTCTGTCCTGTGACTGTTCCACCTGGCATTGCAGGATCCACGGGGACTTGCCCAGGGCCTTCTCGAGTGTCCCCTCACCGCCATGGCCCTTCTGCCATTATTCTCCACTTGCTTCCGAGCTGCGACACAGACAAACCAGGCGTGTCCAGTGGGAGCGGTTAACCCTTCAGCTCTGGCATTTGGAAGTCACACTCCACGTTCCTGCCTGTCAGCTGCCACCTCTTGTCTGATTTCCCACTGGGAGCCCCAAACCAGGACACTTCTCAGACCAAAGATATCACCACACTCAAAGTCTATCCCGTCTTGTGATTGGAGGAAGCAACTGAACATGGACGCAGAGGTCTGAGGGTTGGCCCTCGGAGCTGCCACTGTGCGTCCCCCAGACCGGACAGTAAAGAGCCGGAGCCTACTCAGATGTGATCCAGGCGTTGCACGTGGGCAGCAGGAGGGCCATGGTCTCAGCTCACCCTTGCCTCTGGCTGCCTCTACATGTGGCTGCCGGGCAGGGGCTCCTATCACTCAGGAAGCCCAGCCGCCGGTCCCTCCTCATGGAAGGCCTGAAGCGAAGTTTGGAGCAGCCAGCAGGCTTCCGTTCCACCTCTGCCCTCCCTGCCGCCTCCCCCACCCATGTCCACCGGTCTGGGGAGGGCTTTGGAGCGAGCTGGGAGCGTGTGGGGAGGGCCACGGGCGGCCCCTGAGGCTTAGATAAGTCAGAGGCGCTCTCTGGCTCCTGGAGGCCGCAGGACTGGGGCTCTGAGGGGCAGCCAGCTCCGCCTCAGCCTCAGTTGATGGCGGACAGAGATGGCGGTCTCCCTGTCCCTGGCCATGCCACCGCCTCTGCTGTAGGTCACCGACCAGGCCTGCTCCCCTGTCTGTGCTGCCGCCCCCCGCTAGAGCAGCCTGGGGCACCCTCCACCACCCTGGAACATATTTACAGGCTTTCCGGATCACCAGACGAGGCTGGGCCGGTCCTCGGCATTTCCACTGGGAATGGTAATAGCATCCATACTTTACCCCCCAGGATAAACATGGAGTCACCTTTCCAAAGGCAAAGGCCACCGTGGTAAGAATTCCACTAAGGTCAGAAGGAAAAAAGGAAAGAAACTGAAGGTTGCTAGCTGCGAGGGCCTCACGGAGGGCTGTGAGCCCAGCCCTTCCTGACTCCTGTGCCTTTGTAAAACACGCATGTGACCGCGGTGGTTGGCCAAGCGAGCCAAGATCTCTCCTAATTCAATGGTTTTCTCCCCACCCCCTGCTGGGGAGTAATTTTTTTTTTTTTTTTTTAACTCTGTGGGATATAAAATTGGCCTATTGCTCCTTTGGCCTACCTCTCCCCTTTGCTGAGTTAATGTTCATGATTCTGTTTTGTCAAATAGTGAAGGCTGTTAGGTTGTATGAGACTTGAAGGGTATGTGTGCGTGTGTGTATGTGTGTGTGCGCGTACATGCCTCTGTTACTGTCTGCTGTCAGCAGACTGCTAACTGTATGCATATCTTTGTTTCGAGATATTTCTGTAAATTCACTTCTCTTGGTGCTCACGATTACCATGGCCGTAGGGCCATAGTGCCGTATGTCTGCTGCAGACATGATTGTTTCTTGACCCATGAGTTTTCTTGTTTTGGAATCTTGCCTGGTGATCTGGCCAGAGGGGCCTGGCCTTGACCTCTGTCCTGGACTCATGGACTGGGCGAGGGGACAGCCGAGGCCGCTTTGCTGGTTGCCTCCAGTAGGAGCTTTGTTTACACTCCTTTCCGCCCCATTCCTATCCCCCTTCCCATAAGAGAAACTTCAAAATGCTGGCGCTTTGGAGAATAAGAAAATCAGTCTGAAAAGACAAAACAAGGCCTGCTGTGGCGTATAAAGCCCTGCGAGTTTCTGTGAGGGGCCCCTGTGCTCTGCTGCGCTTTCGTGTTGAGTGGGAGACGTCAGGCAGGCCAGGTGCCCCCAAGGGGCTTTCTGAGATGTGACCAGCAGCTTACACACCTGCTGTCGCCACCAGGGTGGCCAGCCACCTTCCAGCAGGAAACACTAGGTCTCAGTGAGAAGGGACTGGGGGGCAGCAGGGTCCCCGGCACTGCCCAGGGTCCCAGAGCCGCTGTAGGAGGGGTCAGCAGTCACCCAGACCCCATGCTTTTGTGACCTGACTCTCCTGTTTCCTGCCTTCAGGACCTGCCACCACTGTCTTTTCTAGAAGTCAGTCCTGAAGGTTTCTCTGCTGTGGCTGAGAAGAAAACTTGGACTCTCAGAGGATAGCACCCAAAACCGCAGGTGGTGCCAAACTCCTAGTCCGTGAAGGGGACTCCCAGGGGTGAAGTGGCACATGACACCTCTGTCCCTGTCACTGCCAGGGAGGGCTCGAATCACCCCTTCTGTGTGCACAGCCCTGGTTGGACCCATGCCAGCAGCCTGGGCTCTGGTCAGGGTCTCCTGCATGGCAGGGAGCTGGTGTATGGCTGGCAAGGCCCCTTCCTCGGAGGCCCTGGCTGGCCCCCTGGGTGTGTCCTGAGTTGGCAGGTATGTTGTTGTGTTGAGGATGGCAGGCTTTTGCTGCCTGCTGGACGAGACCTTGCGCTCTCAGAACTCGTGGGAGTGGAGCTGTTTCTGCCCTGGGCAGCAGACCCCTGGGCATGGGTGTTGGAGTACTGTGGGCCCCGGCCCAGCACTGGTGGGCCATGCCTCCGCCCAGCTCTTTCCTCTCCCTGGCGCCGACGTGGGCAGGTTGGGAGACCCCTCTTGTCACCCCATCCTGCCCTCTGCTGTCCCTGCCTCCTTGTCATCACCTGGCTCCTCCCTGGTCTTTGTCCCATCTGCCTGGGGCCTCCCAACAAGCAGCCTGGGTGTGGGTACTGCCCCTCTTTCTCTCAGGTGGGAAGAGTGGCTATCCCTAGGCACCCTGCTTCCCAGCCACAGATGAAACCCACACCCCCTGGTGGGACTTCCCTTTGCAAAGTATTTTCGTGGCAGTTCCACAGGGAAGAGGGTTGGTGGAGGGCGCTGGACTGACGGGCCGTGTACACAGTGGGAGCTGTGGTGGCTCTGCGTGCTTGACGGTTCGTGTCATCACAGAGGATTTTACTTAGGGGACAGGGAGGTTGGAGGATGAATAGCTTCTTTTTTTTTTTAGTTAAAAATTTTTTAGAGACAGGGTCTCACTCTGTCTCCCAGGCTGGAGTGAAGTGGTGAGATCATATCTCACTGTAATCTTGGGCTCCTGGGCTCAAGAATCCTTCTGCCTCAGCTTCCTGAGTGGCAGATTTAAAAAAAATTTTTGTAGGGATGGGGGTCTCGCTATTGGCCCAAGGTGGTCACAAACCCCTGGCCTCAAGCGATTCTCCCGCCTTGGCCTTCCAAAGTGCTGGGATTATAGGGGTGAGCCACCTCACCCAGCCAGGAAATTAAAGAGCTTTGAATGTCAACCTTGTTTGTACTATTTAGTAGACACCTTGGCCATGGTCACCTCTGGAGGTTTTTGGGATCTGAGGGGCACCTTGGGGCACATGAGAAGCTTCAAAGAAGCTGTTAGGACACCCCCAACCCCGTGCCTCCACCAGGGCCAGCCTTGACGGTGGTTGGGGACAGATCAACCCCTGGCTTTTCATTCTAAGGACTGGGCCTTCCTGGCTCACCATGTGACCATCAGGGCTCGAGAAAATCAACCTTCGAAAAAGAAAAGGGAACTTTTCACATTGAATGTCGACTTGTGTGTGTGCCTGCGCTTGCACGAGCCTGCCCGCGTGTGTGTTTACTTCCTGGAATTTTATTTCTGTGAAATTCCTTTCCAATTATGTAGCAAAATCCACCCCCATCTCCCAGTCAAACTTTTGATTGTGCGATCTGAACTCTGTGTGTAGCTCATTTGAAGAATTCTCTTCTGGTTTTATTAACAGAGATCTTTAGAGTTGAGGTTGTGGAGGGTTGGGAGACGCTGAAGTATTACTCATTTCTGTAGCGTTGACATCCTGAAACTAAAAAGGTTGGAAAGGCTCAGCCAGACCCACTCCAGAATGTTCCTTGCTGGGAGCTGGGCCCAGCCAACCCACGACACAAAGCGGGTTCATTCGTTTGCTGATTCTGTCACGCCACGACTGAAACACCACGTTCTGTTCCTTTTCCAGGTTTCAGTTTATTGTGTAAATGGCTTTTTTTTCCTGTTGTGAGCGTTGGTGATTGTGTCAGGGTTCCTTTGGAGAGACAGTCACACCCATGGTCTGAGAAACAGACCCAGAGGAGAGTGTGGTCTGGCCCGTGTCGCCCTGAGCACAGCGCCCAACGCTCTGCTCCCAAGCACGTTCCCACCAGCTGTATCCAACACTACAATGCATTTTTAAAACTATATTTGCAGCCAAGACAATAAAGAAACCTTATTTTTTTGAAAAGCCTGTGATGTGTGGCCTTCAATGCTACCCTGTCGAGTTGTGGAGGAGGTGGGAAGAGGAAGAGGTCAGAGCAGAGCCGGGCCCTCCACAGGCACACTGCTGCTCGCCTGGGGGCGTAGCTCTGCCTGGGACGGAGGCAGGGGTTGGGGAGGGGATTGTGGTGGTGTGTTGGGAAAGGCTAGGGTCCTGAAGAGAGGTCTGCACTCAAAAGGCTGATGACAAACGCCCAGTATGGCAGATGGCAGCTGTGAGCTCACCAGGCCCTGCCCAGATGGACAGAGTTCACTGATGCTTGTACAGTCTGTTTCCTTATCTGGGACTTGGGCAGATAGCACGGGCCCTGCACACTCGGTTCACACAAAATCGTGTATGTCGGAGCATTCAGTACCCCACGGAGCACTGAGCTTAGAAAGTATGGTTTTCAGCTGGATGCGTTAGCTCACTCCTGTAATCCTAGCACTCTGGGAGGCCGAGTTGGGAGGATTGCTCGAGGTCAGGAGTTCAAAACCAGCCTGAGCAAGAGCGAGACCCCGTCTCTACTAAAAATAGAAAGAAATTAGTTGGCCAACTAATATATATAGAAAAAATTAGCCGGGCATGGTGGTGCATGCCTGTAGTCCCAGCTACTCGGGAGGCTGAGGCAGGAGAATTGCTCCAGCCTAGGAGATTGAGGTTGCTGTGAGCTAGGCTGACACCACGGCACTCACTCTAGCCTGGGCAACAAAAGCGAGACTCTGTCTCAAAAAAAAAAAAAGTAAGTGTGGTTTTTATCAGTCCGGTCAACGCTGGCCCAGCTCTGAGAGGCTCTCAAGCCATGCTGGTCGCCCCTGGACACTGTTAACTGTTGACCCAATACCATAGATGAGAAATATTAGTTGACCAGTAGAGATGTCCCTTTGTTCAGGTGCTGAGCAAATTTTGATCATCTCTGTTTAATTTAGAAGCTTTTCTCTTCCACACCATTTTCCTCGCCCCGCACCCTTGCAGCTGGCTCTCTGTGCCTGGACAGGGTGACGCAATGGGAAGAGCCAACCCCGCATACGCTGCCGGCTTGTTTGTCCCAACAGCCACCCAGATCTGGACGTCTCGACTCAGCGCAGTGGGTTAGTACACAGGCTCTCTTCTGACCAACCCCTCCGGCCTTCCCAAGGAAAAAAAAGTACAACACAAAGGAAGACGTTGGGCCTGGAGGACAGGGCGCCCTGGAGAGAGGTGAGTGGTTCACCACTGCTTTGGGCTGGAAGGAGCTTGGTTCCCACTGAGCTAAGCAACAGGAGTCTGTTTTGTTCTTTTCTCTGTTTTGAGCCTGGCTCTGTGTTTGTATACAATCACCAAAAACGATAAGGGCAGCCCAGGTGCAATGGCTCACGCCTGCCCAGAGCTTTGGGAGGCTGAGGTGGGAGGATCTCATGAGGCCATGAGTTCAAGGCCTGTCTGAGCAACAGACAGGAGACCCCATCACCACAAAAAAATTGTAAAACTTAGGCTAATTATAGGTGGTGATCACTTATATTTCCCAGCGGCTTGGGAGGCTGAGGCAGGAGGATCGTTAAAGCCCAGGAGTTTGAGATTACAGTGAGCTTATGATTATACTACTGCACTCCAGCCCGGACGACAGAGTAATACCCTGTCTCTAAACAAACCATGATGCTGAGGGCGTGGTTTGGAGGAAAAGGTGCACCAGGAGAGGTTGGAGAAGAGTGGCAATCGCACCCAGGACAGGAGTGGTGGTTCTGGGGGAGTGGGGTCCGAGCACAGGAGATTCCCAGTCAGGTGTGTGCTGGGCCCTGCTCAGTGCCTGGCTTTGGGCCACTGCAGGGACATACACGCCTCAGAACAATCCCCAAGTTGTCAGTGTGGCTGTTCCCATTTTATAGAGGAAGAAACCAACGTCATTTCCAAGGCAACAAAGCTCCCTGGGTCCGAGGCAGCTAACAGGTCACTTCTGTCTTGGGAATGGCCTCTCTGCCCTCCGGTTGCCAAGCCCAAATGCGGAGCATCATCCCCCGTCCTTCCTGTCCCCTGCTGACACCAAGTCCTGTCAAGTTTACCTTCTCAGCTCCTTCCAAATACACCATGCACCTTGCTCCTTACCCGTGGCCGCACCCCTGTCCAGGTCACGCCAGTCTGACGTGTGATATGTGACGTGTCCCCCTGTCTTCTCTTGGTCTTGCCTCGGAGTTGGCGCTAGCTTCAAAAAGTCTGAGTCCTGTCCCGTAGCCCTGCTCTTCAGCCCTGCAGGGGTGTTGCAGATAAAGACCGAGCGCTAGGGGAAGCCCTCGCCCCCTACTTGCCTTCCAACCTTGTTTTTGCTCTTCTTGGTTCTTTGAACACACTGGTTTGTTTGCCTATTCCCTCCTTAAGGCTTTCCCAAGCCCACGCGCTCGCGCGCGCACACACACACACGTCGTGTTGTAATTACTCAGTCTCTCTTCCCCACCAGAGTGCGAACACACGCGCGTGCGCGCACACTCACACACGTTGTGTTGTAATTACTCAGTCTCTCTTCCCCACCAGAGTGCGAACACACACGCGCGTGCGCGCACACTCACACATGTTGTGTTGTAATTACTCAGTCTCTCTTACCCACCAGAGTGCGAACACACACGCGCGTGCGCGCACACTCACACACGTTGTGTTGTAATTACTCAGTCTCTCTTCCCCACCAGATTGCGAGCCCATCGGTACAAGGGCCCGGTGCCTGGTGTTGAGCACAGAGCAGGTGCCTAGACTGCTGGGGAAGGAGCCCCGGCCCGTGCCTGCGCCCAGCCTGTGCCACAGCCCTGGCAGGAGCGGAGGAGGCAGGGTGGCGGAGCCAGCGCATGTAGATGTCAAGCAAAGGTAGGCGTTGACTCCGAAGACTATGTAGGTAATTCTAAAACTTCAACTTGAGTAATTTAGATTATAGATACGAGACTAATCTCTTAAGTGGCATCGAAAGCATTTCATCTTGACGTGGACTTGGTTCTGTAGAACACAGTTTATCTTCTTTCTTTTGGTCAAGATCTGAATTTAGACTCGTGTGGGGCGGTGTGATCACACTTGTCCTAAAGTTTAACAAATGTGCTTTTTACTTTTTCAGTTCAGAAAATCTGCAGCACACGCAGAAGCAGAGAACAACGTGGGGCGCCTCATACCCGTTGTCCGCTCCAGCAGGGATCGGCGTGGGCCAGTCCTGTTACTTGTCCCTCGTCCCCACCACTGATATTGGGAGGCACATCCCGGATACCACCTGCGTTTCATCTGTTCAGTGTGCCTGGTAATGACCATTTCCAGAATTCCACATCCACGTGCAATGTTGGTCATTTAAAAGTTCCCAGAGGCTTTGTGAAACGCTACGAAGTCACGGTGAACGAGAAAGCCAGGGAATGGAGTGTTCCGATCGATCAGATGTTCTATTGCACTGAATCATCACCTAGAAAACCCTTGTTTAGAGAGGGGAAAAGCTTTTAGAGATAAGAGTCCACTTTCCTGCCTTAATGGGTAAGGTACAGCAGCAGTCTAATCTGTTCATCTAGTGTGAGTGATTTTCGCTCCTGGGGATGTGACCGCGCAGGGCTGGCTGGTTCCATGACAGTGTCGTGGTGGGGGTGGGTCCCGAGTGGGTAGGGGTTATCGGTCCCCCCACGAGCCCCAACACCTGTCCCACAGCCCTGAGTCCCCATTGCCACTCATCAATGTAACTGACCTCCACTGAGACACACATGCACTTCCCCAGCATCTGTCCCTGCTAACACTCGCTGCACGTTTACCCAATTCTTCCTTTTCGCCTCTCTTCTCCTTGGATCAAGGTGTGTGTACTGAGGCTGGATTTGCACTGGGCTTGGGAACACAAGAGCAACTTTACCGGGGATGCAATAAGTCTGTGTTGACACCGAGGGAAGTGTAAGCATGGGGTGCCGTGAGCTCTTACGGGTGCGGCATTAGCCTGTCCTGGAGGGAGCAGCCAGGGAGTGCCCCTGCGACAGGTGGCATCCAGCAGGACAAGCAGAGTTAACTGGCAAAGGAGGGACTGGGAGAGCAGGAGGAAGGAACCCCCAATGCAAAACCCTAAGGGAAGAACCAACTTGAAAGAGACATTTGCCAAATCTGCCATCTCCATGTCTTACATTTTCCTAGACTCAGTCCCCTTTGTCTCTCCTGCCCGCCCCGGGGCTTTTTCTTGTCAGTTATCTCTTCTGTCCCTTGTGCTTTCCTCCTTTTCCATTGACTCATTCCTCTCTACTCACAAGTTTCTCTTTCTCAAATCTCTCTGCTTCTAACCAACCTTACTTTCAGTCTCTCTGCCCCCAACATACTCATTCGAAAGTGCTCTGCCTCCTGATAAATGGCATTGCTAACCACCCGCTTGCGCAAGCCGAAAGCTCAGATGCCACCTCTGATATTCTTTTCCCACTTCCCACAGTCAGCCTATTAGCAAGTCCTGTCAATAACACCACCAAAATACAGATAGTGCCTGACTTAGGATCTTTCAGCTTTAGGATGGTGTAAAAGGAGTACCCATTTAGTAGGAACTGTACTTCAAATTTTGAATTATGGGCCAGGCACGGTGGCTCACACCTGTAATCATAGCACCCTGGGAGGTCTAGGCGAAAGGATGGCTTGAGGCCAGGAATTCGAGACCAGCCTGAGCAAGAGCGAGACCCTGTCTCTATAAAAAATAGAAAAATCAGTCAGGTGTGGTGGCATGCACCTGTAGTCCTAAGCTACTTGGGAGGCCAAAGCAGGAGGATCTCTTGAGCCCAGGAGTTTGAGGTTGCTGTGAGCTATGAGGATGCCACGGCACTCCAGCTGGGGTGACAGAGCAAGACCCTGTCTCAACAAAAAGAAAAAAAATTTGAATTATGATCCTTTCCCAGGCTATGGATGTGTGGCACAATGCTTCTTTGTAATGCCGGGCAGTGGCAACAGACTGCAGCTCCTGGTCAGCCACGAGGGTAGACAGTTGGTGCTCTGCAGTGTGCCGCGTTACCAGGCGATTGTGCCCAGCTGTAGGCGAGTGTAACTGTTCTGAGCTCATTTAAGGTAGGCTGGGCTAGGCTGTGATGTTCGTTTGACAGGTTAGGTGTGTTAAATACGTTTTCAATGTAACGGTATTTCCAGCTCACAACAGGTTTATCAAGACATAGCCCCTTGGCAAGTCAAGGAGCATCTGTACTGGCAAACGTACCACTTCCCCCCATCCCCACGGCCACTCCGGTAATCCTCTTGCCTGGTCTTTAGTGCCTGTCTTTCATCTCTTGCTGCTCTTGAATCCATTCTCTACACAGCTAGAATGGTCTTTGTACCAATGCTTAGGATAGACTGTAGCCTTCCCCTGCTGAAGTTTCAAAGGGCTTCTCATTGCGTTCAGAGTAAAATCCAAAGTCCTCACCAAGAGGTCCTAGCCCTGTACCACCCAGCTCCAGACTAGCTGCCTTGGGCAAGCGACAACTGTCTTTGCCTGGAAGTCTTCTAGCAAATGTGGGTAAAAATCACACCTACCCTATGGATTCTTGTAGGGATTAAATGTACAGGGTCCATACTCAGCACCTATAAAGTAATCGACTTTGTTATCCTTCGTCTCTCTTTCCCAGTTTCTTCTAAATTTCTCAGTTCTTATTAAGGCTGCCACTAAGGCCATGATGCCCTGCAGGCATGTCTAAGTTTTCTTTCCCAAGGCAGCCCTCCCTGCCCTTCTCATGTGGCAAATCTTGCACTGTGAATTCTTTCTCCAAAATTCACTGACTCTGGTCCCATCCCATGCCACTCACACAGCGTTGAGTCATCTCAGATTCTGCTGTCTGACACTCGTTGCTTTTTCAAAACTCTGCCTCCCTCCACTCCCGCCCTCAGCAGGACACTTCACCTTACAGCCCTTCTGAAGCCCCCAGCCCTTAACTCAGCATTCACCTCCCACTGCTCCCCAATTACATAGCCCAGGGTCCCAGCAAGAGGAAGGTCCCTTGGCCACTCGGCCACGTCCCACACTTCTCCCCTCTATGCCTTTGCCAGCATTTCCTTCCCTGGGGAAAGCCCAAGGCTTTGTCCTCCTGGTGGCCTGCCCTGGCCTGGCCCACCCCTTTGCACTTGGAGCTACTGCTGATGCTCCATTTCTGCTGCTTAATGTCACGTGTAATGTAACTGTCAGTACCTCATTCACATTATCATCCTAAGGACAAGGACCGCATCTCGTTTTATCAGTCATCTACCATAGCAAGCAGCTTGTGTCCTGGGCACTTAGGAAGCGCACAGTTTAAGTCACATCTACCGCTGCCGGCTGAGGTGGTGCCCAGCCCTGTGAAGTAGGTGCTACTTCTAGACCCCACCTTAGAGATAAGGAAACGGAGGCTTAGAGGGTTAGATAACTCACCCAGCATTGCTGATCTCAACTGCAGCCCTGGGCGTGTCTGATCATAGAGCCTGTTTGCCCCAAAATAATTGTAGCTGACACATAGCAGCCCCTTGATGGACATTTTCATATTATCCTACTTTTATCCTCGAAAGACTCTAGATAGTAGGAGTTATTATCTTCATTTAACCTAAAGTTTACCTTTTGTCTTAAGAACACTCAACACACAAGGAATAGAAGCAGAACCTCCCTAACCTGATAAATAGCGTCTATGAAACGTCCACAGCTAACATCACGTTTAACGGTGAAAAACTGGATACTTTCCCCCTAAGACCAGGAAGAAAAGTGGACGTCTACTCTTTCCGCTTCAATACTGTCAATATTCAGCATTGCCCTGCCCCAGAGGTTCTGGTTACGGCAATTAGGCTAGACGTAGAGATATGCAGCCATTGGATGGGAAGGAAAGAAGTAAAATGAGTTCTATGTGCGGTGGACTTGGTGCTGTATATGGAAAGCCCTAGAGGATGAGCTCACGAATGCCTGCAAGTGCGCCCATTAGAGCTGGCGAGTGAGTTTAGCAAGGTTGCAGGACATATGATCAGTATTCGGAAATCAGCTGTGTTTCTGTAGCAATAAACAACCTGAAAATGAAATTAAGAAAACAGTTCCATGTACAATAGCACCAAAGAGAATGAAATACTTAGGGATAAATTTAACGAAAGAATTGGAAGACGATGAAAATTATACAACATTGTTGAGGAATATCATTCAGCCATAAAAGTGAATGAAGTGCTGATAAATGCCACAATGTGGATGTACCTCAAAACCATTTTGCTAAGTGAGAGAAGCAAGACAAAAAGGTCACATATTGCATGATTCCATAGAAATGAAACATCTAGAATAGATAAATCCATAGAGACAGAAAGCAGATGGGTGGTTGCCAAGGGATGAGGGGAGAGTGAAGAGTGACTGCTTAATGGGTGTGAGGTCTCCTTTTGGGGTGATGACAATGTTTTGGAACTTAATCTAGGTGGTGGTTACAGGACGTTGTGAACATACTAAATGCCACTGAAACGTACACTTTAAGATGGTTAATTTTGTGTTATATTCATTTCACCTCAATAAAAAAATGTTGAAAAAAAATAAAGAAGACTTAAATAAGTGGAAAGACATCTTGTGTTGATAGTTTGGAAGACTTAATGTTGCTAATATGGTAATATCCCCAAAGCGGTATACAGATTCAATGTGCAGTCTCTATCAAAATTCCCTTGGCCTTTTTTGCAGAAACGGACAAGCTGATCCAAAATACGGCAATGCAAGGGACAATCTTGAAGCAGTCTTGAAAAAGAACAAAGTTGAAATCACACCTCTCAATCTTTAGACTTACTATAACTCTACAGTGTGATACTGAAATTAAGATAGACTTATAAATCAATGGAATAGAATTGAAAATCTGGAAATCTATAAATATATTGTTAAATGATTTTCAACAAGAGTGCCAAGACTATGGGGAAAGAATATTCTTTTCAGCAAATAGTATTGGGACTTAGAGAAAACAGGTGTAAATCTTCATGACCTTGGATTGGGTAACAGTTTTTTTCTGGATATGACATCAAAACAAGAAACCAAAGAAAAAATAAATTATACTTCATCAAGATTAAAAGCTTTTGTGTGTCAAAGAGTACACAAATGAAAAGGCAACTCACAGTATGGGAGAAAATCTTTGCAAATCATGTATTTGATAAGGGACTATTATCCAAAACATTTAAAGAACTCTTACAACTCAACAATAAAAAGACAGATAACCTAATTAAAATTAGTAACTAAGGAAGCCAGGTGTGGTGGCTCATGCCTGGGATCTCAGCACTCTGGGAGGCTGAGGCAAGAAGATTGCCTGAGGCCAGGAGTTCGAGACCAGCCTGGACAACATAGTGAGATCTCATCTCTATAAAACAATTTTTAAAATGTTTTGCGCGTAGTCCCAGCTACTCAGGAGACCAAGGCAGAAGGATCCCTTGAGCCTGGTAGTTTGAGGCTGCAGTGAGCTATGATCATACCTGTGAAGAGCCACTGTACTCCAGCCTAGGTGACAGAGTGAGGTCTCTAAAATAAATATTAATAGATAATTTTTTAAATAATCAGAGACTTTGAATAGACCTTTCTCCAAAGAAGAGCTACTAATGGCCAATAAGCACAAGAAAAGACATTCCACATCATTCATTAGGCATTAGGGAGATGTAGATAAAAGCCACGATGAGAAACTGCTTCTCATCTACTGGGCCGATTATAATTAAAAAACAAAAAACGAGAAAATCAGTTGGTGAAGATGTAGAGATAATGGAGCCCTTGTCCATGGCTAGCGGGAATGTAGAATGGTGGAAAACAGGCAGTCCTTCCAGAAGTTAAACGTAGTTTAGCACATGGCCCGGCGATTCCACTCCTAGGTGTATACCCAAAAGAAAGGAAAACTGGGACTCAAACAGGTTCTTGTATGAAATTTCCACAGAAGCAATATTCACAGCCAAAACATGCCCAAAACAACACATGTCCTGGAATGGATAAACAGAATGTGGTATATCCGTGCAAAGGAATGTTACTCAGCCATAAGAAGGAATGAAGGTCTGACACAGGCTGCAACACTCGCAAACCTCAAAAACGTGATGCTAAGCGAAAGAAGCCAGACACAAGAAGACACATACCATGTGACTGCGTTACATGAAATTCCAGAGTGAGCAAATCCACAGAGACAAAGCGGATTCCCGCTTGCCTGGGGCTGCCGGGATGGGAGGCAAGCGGATAGTGACTGCTAACGGGGTGACGAACATGTTCTAGAATTAGACAGTGATGGCAGTTGCACAACTCTGTGAATACACACCAGACACACATCCTCACTACTAAATTATATACTTTAGAGAGATGAAGTCATTTTTCTAAGGTGACATCACTACCTTAAGTAGAGGACCAGAAACTGAAACCCAAGAATATCTGCCCTTCATGCTAATGCTTTTTGGCATAATGTTTCTGGGGCCATTAAATAGTAGATTAATAAGGTTGGGATCTTGAGCAGCTTCAGAATTGTCATTCTGAGTATTCCTTCTCATTATAAAGAACAGTAGTTTGGGGTCATGTATAAAAGGGCTGAGAGAGGTAACACTGCATTGGTTTCACTGAGAAGTGGGTCATTCGGCGGGGATTGCCTCGATGGGCGGCTTTGCCGTTCAGCTGGGGGACCTGGAGACCGGATGAAGAGCTGCGAGCAGCAGACCCGAGCTTCATTTCAGAGACCAACGAGAAGGAACACGCATGTCACAAACCCACTGCTATCCTAAAAACCCTGGAAGTGTGGCCAAAGTATTTTACTCTTACCACGACTGGCACAACCCTTCAAACCTCTCCATTTCTCATCTTTAATTCTGCAACCGCTACTTATTTTTAAAAATTTGAAATCATGTGGTTTTGTTTTTCTGTTTTCGGTGTTTTTTTTTTTTTTTTTTAGACAGAGTCTCACTCTGTTGCTCAGGCTAGAGTGCCATGCCATCAGCCTAGCTCACAGCAACCTCAAACTCAAACCTCAACCTCAACCTCAAACTAATATATGTGGAGCATTTTACCATGCCATTGAATATACTTCGAGCAAATGATTTGGAATAGCCACATAATGTCATTGCATAGAGAAACATCGTGGTTTGTTTAGTCACTGCCTTATTTTCAGTCATTCGGGTTGGACAGTGGCTATGAAAACGCATGTCTCAGGTCTCCCACTTTGGGCAGTGTACTCGACCGAGGGCCCCAGCTGTTGTGCTCTGAAGTCCATTGTGTCCCACTGCTTCTCCCAGCTTGTGACAGTGCAGCAGGGACACCCAGGCTGGGAGACGCGGGCTCCTCTTCTGAGAGACTGTGACTTGAGGATTTCCCCACGGCCCTCCAGAACTCTCTTAGGAGAGCACCACAGGGCAAGACACTGTCCCCAACCTTCCCTCTTTCCTTCTGCAAGGGTCGGACCTCCCTCGCTCAGACAGCTCCCCCAGCTCCTCCCCCTCCCCCACTCCCACCCAGGCTTTGCTGCTGCTGAATCTCTGGCCCAGGCCTGGACTAACACAGGCAGCTTCCAATTTTGTTTGCATGTCCGGTTTTGATGTCACCCTTAACGCTGTTATGAACATGCCAAGTGTGTGTGTCTTGTCCAAATCTGTGACTGTCTCCTTAGGAAATTGTGTTAGGGTAGAGTGCCAGGAGGGGGGTACTGGGTGAGGGATACACACTCCTTTTGTAAGACTCGGATATGCATGTCCGGAAGTGGCTGAATGGGGCTCTCTCATCATCGAGCCTTCATCTGTGACGCCTCTGCTGATGTGACAGGCATGATAGGACCTCCTGGCGGTTTGCCTTTCTTGGTTATTGGTGAGGTTAGGCAGTTCCATGTTCACTGGCTACATGACTTGTTTTACATTCAAGCTTTGCTTTTTCTTCCCTCCCTTTCCTTCCCCTTGCTTTTGTTTTCTGACTGCTTCTTCTTTTTTCTTTTCATTTGTTCTCGAATCTCCAGAATAAGGAAATGATACTGCTCAAACTTTTGTTCTTACAGCTATTCCCTGTTCTACCTTGATAAATTGGGCACGTTTAAGCTTTTACTCAGTGTTAATCCCTCCCGAAATAAAGAAGTCATGTTATCATCCTACTTTTGGCTTCTCCGTGACCCTTGATTGTTTGTTTCATTGTTTTCCTTTCCTCTGTGAGTTAGTGGAACTTGATTTTTAAAACTCATTATTTTGGACTGTTCAGATCACGAGATGTACCCTGGGAATTGTTTGGTGTCTTTTTGTCTCTTTCTAAGGTTTTGGCAGATTAACCCCAAAAGAAATTCTAGTTGTTTGAGAGTTTTGATGAGTCAGGTTGCAGATAGCTTGGGATTTATCACACTTACTGCCTGTGGTTGGCTCTGTCTTGTGTTGCCATTTCATATTTGGAAAAGCAAATATGAAATAGATTTTTTTTTTTCTCTTGCATAATGCTGTCGTAGGTGATCTTGATTTAGAGGTGAATTTCTGCTGCTAATCTCCCTTCTAAATTGTTCTTCTTTTTTCATAATTTTGAACTTAAAATCATATAAATTTTAATAATTTTCTTCTTCTTTGTTTTTATCTTTTCAAAATATTAATGGGGTACAAATGTTTCTAAATTGTTCTTGTGCATCAGGCCGTAACAGCTTGTGTAGCAAGTAGTGATCTCAGCAATGAGAGATGGTGCATTGATACTTGGATGAACCTTGAAAACCATCCATAGAGAAAGAAACCAGCCACACAAGGCCACCTACTGTATCATTCTCTTTATGTGAAATGGCCAGAAAGGGCAAACCCACAGCGCTGGAGAACAGCTTAGTGGTTCCTGGGGCTGAGGGTCGGGAGGACCGGGGAGTGCCAGTTCATGGGCACAGGGGTTCTTAGGGGATGATGTTATTATAATAAAAATGTCCTGGAGTCAGGTGGTGGTGATGGTGGCACAACTGTGAATGTGCTAAAGAAAAAAAACCATCAAATCGTACACTTTAAACAGAGGAACTGTATGGTATGTAAATTGTATGTCAGAAAAAGCTGTTAAAAAATACTGATTCCAGCCGGGCGCGGTGGCTCACGCCTGTAATCCTAGCTCTCTGGGAGGCCGAGGTGGGCGGATCGTTTGAGCTCAGGAGTTCGAGACCAGCCTGAGCAAGAGTGAGACCCCATCTCTACTATAAATAGAAAGAAATTAATTGGCCAACTAAAATATATATAGAAAAAATTAGCCAGGCATGGTGGCACATGCCTGTAGTCCCAGCTACTTGGGAGGCTGAGGCAGCAGGATTGCTTGAGCCCAGGAGTTTGAGGTTGCTGTGAGCTAGGCTGACGCCACGGCACTCACTCTAGCCTGGGCAACAAAGTGAGACTCTGTCTCAAAAAAAAAAAAAAATACTGATTCCAGGCCCCAGCCCAGCCCTACTAAATCAGAATCTGGGTGTAACATCCTGGAATGTAACATCCTGGGTGTAACATCCAGGAATCTGTATTTTTACCCAAACACCCCAACAGAACTATGTACTTTGTTCAAGTATCACTGAGAATTTCAAGACGGTGGTGACAGCAGAGCATTAACACAAGCCCAGGGCCCGTCTGAGCTCAGGGCTTTGTGACTTGCACGAGTCCCAGGCCCATGAAGCTGGCCCTGCACCCCACAGTACGGTCTGGGGTGCTCCCCGCACAGGGTGGAAGGAGAATTGGGTTAGCAGGTTTGCATCTCCGCTGGAAAAGCTGTAGATGGAAGGGCTGGAAGCTGGAGAGGAGAAATCTGAAACTTCAAAAGGTTTCCTCACCCTGCCAGAGCAGTGAAGTGATTTTAGTCAGAAGAGAGCAGCGGAGTCCCCCAGCCAGCAGCTGAGTCATCTCCAGAACTGTGGGCTCTCGGTGACAAAAGGAGAAAATCCGAGGCTACCTCCAGGTCTGCGGAAGATCCTGCGTGAGCCCGTCACGCGAGCAGCAGTAGCTGACTCTGCAGAGTCGCCGTGAGCCCACTGATTGTGGGGACCCGTCCCGGTGGGGGGACCAGGCAGCCCCTGCTGCTCCACAGACTGCATCTTGCTGCGTGCAGCTGCCCCGCTCCCTGCAGTGCCACTGTCCCCACTGCTTCATGTCACCAAGTCTGATCGTACTGCCATGGTCACGTGCCTACGTCTCCTACGGCAGGAAGCAGGCTCTGCGAGCACAGTCTCCAACTATCAAAACAACCCCCATACAGAGGGGCACGGGGCAAGGTTTTGTTTAAGTCATTATTGAGGGAATCGGCACAGCGTGACCAATTCAAAGGAGGAATGAGAAACTAGGGTCTGCTACTCGGGAGGCTGAGGCGGGAGGATTGCTTGAGCCCAAGAGTTTGAGGTTGCTGTGAGCTATGATCATGTCACTGCTCTCCAGCCTGGGCAAGACCCCATCTCTTAAAAAAACATATGGCTAGTGAGATTGAGAAAGTAAAAAATTTTTTAAATATTTCGTTTTGAAATTTTATAGTTTTTGTTTTTATTTTGAAATGTTTTATTTTATAATTTCAGATTTATAGAAAAGTTGTAGATGGTACAGAGAGTTCCCACCCAGCTTCCCCTAAGTGTTAACATCTTATGTAACCATGGCACATTTATCAAAACTAAGCAATTAACATTGATACAACATTGATAACTAAACTATAGGCCTAATTTGGATTTTCACCAGTTTTACCACTAATGTCTGTTTTCTGGTTCAAGTTCTGATCCTAGTATCCGCATTGTGTTTAGTTCTTGTGTCTCCTTAGGCTCTGGTCTGTGACAGCTTCTCAGCCTTGCCTTGATTTTCATGACCCTGACACTTTGGAAGCATGCTGGGCAGGAGATTTTGTAAAATGACCCTTGGTGTGGGCCTGTTAGGTGTTTTCTCTGGATGAGCCTGGGTTGGGGGGTTTGGGAGAGGAAGACCACAGAGAGTTGAGGGAGGTGGTCTCATCTCTCCCACCCTGTCGCATCAAGTAGGAGAGAACGACGTGGCAGGTGATGTCCACCTGGATTGCTGGCTGGAGGTGGTGTCTGCCGTGGCCCTCCCTGTCACCTTGCGGTTTCCCTCCTGTGCTCTGATCTTTAGAACGAATCACCAAGTCCAGCCTCCCTTCAAAAGGAGGGGAGTTAAGCTCCACCTCCCAGAGGAAGGAATATCAGAGAATTTGTGGACGTATGTTAAAACCACCACTGTGATTCATAAATACTTGGGGGGAGAGGCTTTGAGGCTATGCAAGTTCCAGTTTCCCCTTCAAGTTTCACCTGCTAATTTTATCATTTTTCTGTGGATCTTGCCTGAGGCAGTTATTACTGCGGTGTTCTAATGATGATGTTCTATTTCCCTCATTCCGCCTATGTTTATTATTTATGAATTAGAATTATGTAAGGAACATTTTTCCTTTACACCCATTTATTTATCTAGTCAACCATTTATTTATATCACAATGGATTCGTGGATATTTATTTTTATCCTTTGAAAGGACTTATGGTCATATTTTTGCCTTATTTCCTAGTTTGGGATAATTTCCTAATAGTAAAAGTGTTCTGATATAGGACAGTCAAAAAGAGAGACGGGTGTCCACCACAGTGGGTATTTCTGGAAGGGTCACCAAAACACTGTCGCTGGTGACTAGGCTATCTGGGGGCTGAAAAGCCTGGTGTGTGGGGGACTGGGGTAGAAATACCTGTAAGAGTAAGAATGAGAAGTCTAAGACTGATGTCTCAGAATCCTGCCTGCATCCTCCCCTCCATGCGGACTTGTGCAAACCACACCTTTTTGTCCTCAGTTTCCCCAAAGATAAGATGAAAGTGAAGGTGCTGGTCACTCAAGATCAGTGGTTCTCAGGCTGGAGAGTGCCTCAGATTCCCGGCGTGTTCATTGAGATACACGTTGCTGGCTCCACTCACAGACCGTCTGATTCAGTAGGGCTGGGGTGGAGCCCAAGGGTTTGCGTTTCTGAAGCACTGCCAGGCGCCGGTCCAGAGACCACCCTTTGAGAACCATTAGTCCAGATGATCCCTAAGAACCCTTTTTTTTTTTTTTTTTTGAGACAGAGTCTCACTTTATTGCCCAGGCTAGAGTGAGTGCCGTGGCGTCAGCCTAGCTCACAGCAACCTCAAACTCCTGGGCTCAAGCAATCCTGCTGCCTCAGCCTCCCGAGTAGCTGGGACTACAGGCATGTGCCACCATGCCCGGCTAATTTTTTCTATATATTAGTTGGCCAATTAATTTCTTTCTATTTATAGTAGAGATGGGGTCTCGCTCTTGCTCAGGCTGGTCTCGAACTCCTGAGCTCAAACGATCCGCCCACCTCGGCCTCCCAGAGAGCTAGGATTACAGGCTTGAGCCACCGCGCCCGGCCAGAACCCTTAACAGCTTTGGACTCAACACTTGTTCAGATGACAAAATCTTTGGACCTGGATGTAAAGATGGAGTCATGCCTGAGGGCCCTGAAGATCCAGTGGAGAATCATACAGGAGTCGCTGAAAGATTGCCCTGTGCCACGCCTGGCACCAGACGCCTCTAAGACCCAGTCCCTGCCCAGGGAGAGAGGTGGAGAGGGTGGTGAAGTGCAAGCTGGAGTCTGGGTTCCATCCCTGAGCAGCTGTGTGGCCCTGAGCAAGTGACTAAATGCCCGTCTGTCTCAGTTTCCCCACCCATAAAAAGAGGACAGTGACAGCACTTACTAATACAAGACCTGGCATAAAGAACATGCTCAACAAGGTTGTTGCTGGGCTCGCTATTGGTTACTGAGTGTGTCCAGTGAGGGAAATGGCAGTGGTGGAATCTATTTCTAGAACATAACCACCTTCCCTCCGAACAACTCCACCCAGCTTGGGTCCCCACTCGCTAATGTCAACCCCCTCACAAAACCCAAAACAGATTATGAGAAAACAGTCAACATAATTTATTAAATAGATTCCCAAAGCTCCTCCAAGTGCATTAATAACATTACAAAATTATAATAAATATCAATAAATTAACATAGCTGCCACCTCCTGCCCTCACAAGGGCATAATGAGAGTAGGTAAGGTTTAAGCCTGCAGAAGAAAAACATTCTATAAATACCAAGCCTAAGAACAATGACATAATCTTTTTTTCAAGTTAATTCATAAATTTCAATCTCTGCCCTCCCGGGACTGGCACATCTGAGCGTTCATTATTATTCACTGGAAAAATTTACTCAATAAATCACAGCAGAGTTCTCACACTTAGCTATCAGTCATTTTTTTAAGGCTTCATAAGTTTTTGCCACTCCAAAACGAAGAGGCCTTAACCAGCCCGTTGGGCTTCAGAGTTAGATGGTTTCGATGCAAGTTCCATGCACTCCGAAAACTGTGTTAAGATAGTCAAGATGAAGCGCTTATTTTCAAGGGTGCCTGCAGGCGCGGAAATGTTTGTTTTTGATGCACCTTGAAATCTGAGTTTGTCGAGATGTTCTATGATTTCACCCAGAGTTATGTTATCTCTTAACTGTCTGATGGTTTGGAGATACGTCCGAATGGCTGAGATGTTGATGTTGTTTGGTGGCTGGGCATCGGGGATGAGACACGGTAGCGTGTAACTTTGGGACATGGGCACCCCCTTTTCTTCCTTTACCTGTGGAATGAGGAGGAGAAACGGTGAGTGTGAGGTCTGCAGAGCAGCTAGGAATCCTAACAGCTGGTGCTCGAGTGCTTCCTCTGGGACTGGCCTGGTCCATACCTTACCTAGACGCTGCAACCACCCTACGACACTATAGCTGTCGTTAGCTTTCTTTCCAGAAGAAACTGGAGCTCAGTTGGTTTATGAAGCTGGCCCAAGGTCAAGGGGCAGACCCGGCACCCAGTCCAGGTGTGGCGTAGTTCTGAAGCCCATGCTGATGACCACTGCTCCGTCCTGCTACCGCTGCCCCTCAAGCTGAGGCCTCCACAGCCTTCCAGAACCTGCTCATAGGTGCTCACGGGCTCAGAGAGGAGGAGGGTCGGAGCGCTTCTGGGCTAACCTCTGCTCTGACCCCTGTGTCCTTACCCTCATAAAAATGCCATCTTGGCCTGTCTGTCCCCTTTCCCTGCATACCCACAGCCCTAGCTTCAGGTCTGGAAAGAGAAGCTTCTGGGGGCAGCAGAAGGCATTTTTAAGAAACAGCGTGGGCCGGGCGTGGTGGCTCAAGCCTGTAATCCTAGCTCTCTGGGAGGCCGAGGTGGGCGGATCGTTTGAGCTCAGGAGTTCGAGACCAGCCTGAGCAAGAGCGAGACCCCATCTCTACTATAAATAGAAAGAAATTAATTGGCCAACTAATATATATAGAAAAAAAAAATAATTAGCCGGGCATGGTGGCACATGCCTGTAGTCCCAGCTACTTGGGAGGCTGAGGCAGCAGGATTGCTTGAGCCCAGGAGTTTGAGGATGCTGTGAGCTAGGCTGACGCCACGGCACTCACTCTAGCCTGGGCAATAAAGTGAGACTCTGTCTCAAAAAAAAAAAAAAAAAAAAGAAACA
>VSMD01049016.1:0-55037 GCA_008750895.1 Mirza zaza
CACCACCACCACCATCACCATCAAGTTCAGCACCACCATCACCACCACCACCATCACCATCAAGTTCAGCACCACCACCACCATCATCATCACCACCACCAAGTTCATCACCACCACTACCATCACCATCATTACCACCACCACCACCATCACCATCACCATCAAGTTCATCACCACCATCACCATCATCACCACCACCACCACCATCACCATCACCATCAAGTTCATCACCACCACAACCTCCTCCACCACTACCATCACCACCATCATCAGCACCACCACCACCACTATCACCATCACCATCAAGTTCATCACCACCACAACCTCCACCACCATCACCATCACCAACAAGTTTATCACCATCACCAGCACCACAACCATCACCATCACCATCAAGTTCATTACCACCACCACCACCACCATCACTGTCTCCATTGCCAATAAGTTTATCACCATCACCACCATCAACACCACCACAACCAATACCACCACCACCACTACCACCACTATCACCATCAAGTTCATCACCACCACCATTATAACCACCACCACCACCATCACCACCACCACCATTATAACCACCACCACCATCACCATCACGATCACCATCGCCTTCCCTTTGCCTACTGTTCTCCACACATGTGCAGCTGTCAAGTGACTTTGGGGCAAGGAGGCAAGAGCATGCTGGGCTGACACAGTTAAGGAGCCACATCTGAGAGTGGCAGCCAGCTAGTGTGGCCGCACTCCAGTGGAGGGTGGCCTGGTCACAGCCCGCAGAGACCGTCTGGGCTGCTGGATGGAGACCTGGAAACGTGCTGCACCCCGCTGAGCTGCCTGGGGGAGCATCCAGTTCAGCACTGTCCCCTCTACCAACCACATGCTGACATGTCGTCCACGCCACAGATGGGGAGACTGAAGCTGAGAGGGGCGGAAGTGCCAAGGCCAAGCAGCAAACAAGAGGCAGCTCAGGCAGGCCTGGGCTCTCGCTCGTGGACCACAGGCTGGCAATGTTCTCTCTGATACCCTGTGTTCTCACCTGTAAAATGGGGGCACCGATCTCACAGGGGCTGTTGCTGTGTTATATTATTTATTAGCACTTTTTAATTATCTGAAATGAATGTGAAAATGTTAACCTCTGCTGCTGTGGGCAGTGGCTGTGCAGGTGTGCGTTATGCCACTTCTGTGTATGTTTGGAATTTCCCACCTGCACAGACAGCTGACAACGTGTGCTCCTTGTCCCCATCACTCACACCCATGACGACGATTCCTCCCTATTCTTCTCCAGCTACTGTGACAATCCATGGGCCACGTGGCAACGGACTCTTTCCTTCCTGATGTTTTCAGTTGTCTCGGTGCACTTGGGCGGAAGTTCTGGGTGGCTGAGGTCTGGCGTCCTCTCCTACTCACTTCAAGTCCCTGCGGAGAAGGGTCCCTGGGACGCTCGTACAGGTTTGCCGAACTCAGCAGAAGGCACGGCACCTGTCCCTGGCCGTGCAGCTGGAGGGTTGGCAAGGAGCCGTCTGGCAGGTGCGTTCAGAGGACACTCGCTTTTCTGTTGGATCACGAGTGTGCACCGCCCGCCTGGGCCAGAGCCTGCCCCTCCGCCGGCCACGTGAGCATCTTCCCGCGCGGTCCTGCTGCCCCCCCAGCACGTCGACAGGCGTGACGCTGCGGCCATCCTCTTTCCTCCCCAAGTTCGAGGCGCCACCATCTCCTAGTCTCCCGGGGCTGGTCCCTGGCTTCTCACCCCACCCCCAGCCCCACCCAATCAGCTCCACCCCCCTGGGAAGGCCCAAGCGGACCCTCTTCTGCAACCTCACTGCCCTTGGCCTGCTCCTTGGACTCCGACCAGGCTCTTCCTTGGCAGCCCCGGCCCCAACCCCAGCCGCCAACACCCCACCTGCGCCCTGTCTTCCCGATCCACCCGGGCCAGCAGCCCCTCCTGCTTCACCCTGGGCTGCACGAGCTCGTCACACCTGTGCTTCGCACAGAGCAACAAAGCTGCAAGAAAAACACGACACGTCAACATTGCTTATCTGAGGTTGTCGGCATTAAATTATTATTTAGGTTCCCTATGATTTTCTGTAGTTTTAAGACTTTCTCCAGTGAGTATATATTTAGATAATCAGAAAAATATTTATTTATACATGAAATATAAATATGTAAAATAAAATTATATAAATATTAAAAATAATATATATATAAAAAGAAGGAAGACACTTTGGTGGCCTTCTGGTGCCTTCACATGAGGCGCCAAATGCTCCCGAGTCCCCGTGGCCTCTCCTCACCAGTCTGGCCTCAGCCGCCTTCTACTCCGCCCATGTCCGGCCTCGACCTGGGCCTCCCAGGCTCCTGCCAGCTCGGGGCGTGCCCGGCCCCGGAGCTGACCTGGGCATGCACGGCTCCAGCCTCTGCTCTGTCCACAACTGTGTGACCAGTCCTGGCAGCGTCACGCTCACAAGCGCTTACTTAGCTTGTGCTCTGTGCCAGGGACTGTTCCAGAAACAGGGCGTACAGCAGGAAACGAGACAGACAGGCGAGCTCACAGTCTGGGGGCTCACAGACAAGGCACGAGCCACACACAGCCCCAACAAGCACGGGACGGCCGCCGCCCGAGGACGCGCTGCACGAGAGGCGCCGGCGGGCGGTGGTGACGCCCTTGCGCAGACTTACAGAGGAGGCGGTGACCCCGGTGGCCTCCTTGGGACGGGTTTTCAGGGACAGCTCCTCTGAGAGGGTGGCGTTCCAGCTAAGACCAGAGGGACAAGGGAAATCACCGTCAACCCAGTCCCACAACCCCTGTTCACGGGGGAAACGGGATCCGGTTTGTGCGACTGTGTCTATTTTTAGTTTTCTATTGAAGCGTGACGCCCAGGCAAGAGGGCGCAGAATCATCAGAATGAAAATTCGCGAGCGAGCGCTCTGCACCTGGAACGGATAGAGAAGCCGCAGTGCGGTGCCGGGTGACGGTCTTGGGTCCCGCCGGCCGTCGCCCGCTTCCTGCCAACGGCAACCACTGCCCCGAGCGCCCGCTCTGTAGTTTGGTCTTGCCTGTTTTAGAAAGTCATGTAAACAAAATGACACGACATGTGCTCTCGTGTCTGGCCTCTTTCTCGGAGCTCCGTTTGGGCGGTTTGTTTACCCCTGGTGCCGCGCGTGGCTGCAGTCGGTTCGTCTTGCTCCGGTATGACACTCCCGCAAGCGGACGCAGCAGGCACGTGGGTCTCTCCGCTCTCCGGTGATGGGCGTTTGGACGTCTCTCGTTTCTGGCTGAGGAGAAAATGCTGCTGTGAACCCGCTGCGAGCACTGCTGCACACGTGTGTGGGTGAGCATACAGGTGTGCCTCTGTCGGGTCTGACCTGTCGGGTCTGACCCAGGAATGAGGGAGCACGGCCGGGTCGCAGGAGGTGTGAGTCACCCCTGGGCCGCTCTGCCGTGCTGTCTTCCGACACAGCGGGACCGTTCCGCCCCCCTCCCCGCGGCGCAGGCGCTGTGCCGTGCGCCCTCCGACCTCGCCAACACTTGGTATTATCCTTCCTTTTCACTTTACGTGCTCTGGTGAGTTATTCCTTTGAATTTTGAATGTTCTGCTTGAATTCTTTCTGGGGAGGCTTCCCAATGGCACACGACTATTAGGGCCACAGCTGGGAAGAGAGACAGAAAAGGGACGAGCTGTCTGTGAGGTGTGGCTGTGGCGCGGGCCTGCCGTGGCCCGGGTCCTGCCGTGGCCCAGGTCCTGCTGAGCACCCCCACCCGGCCCCACCTGTAGGCAGACAGGCTGCTGGCGGCCCAGCCGGTGGGGGCAGAAATCCAGCCCGGCTGCACCCCAAGCCGCGAGGGGCCACACCCATGCAGAACGGCCCCATCGTCCTCCTCACACGCAGGTGCCCGGTGGGCTTAGAGAGGCCCCAGGACGGGAGATTGGCCCGGAGAGTGAGTGACCAGCCAGGCCTCGCAGCTGGGAGCTCGGGTCTGAACCAGGCTTGTTCTTTTCCCAGCCCGGCTCCGAGCTCCCGCACGACTCCGCCCGCTGCAGTGGTCCCCTGCCCAGGCGACGGAGGACCTCGACCCTACTCTCGCGACCAGCGATGGTTTCTTGTTCCTCTTGGCTTCTGCTCGAGACCCTGAGCATCACAAACGTGGGGTCCGCGCTCTGAGAACTTGACCTGGAGTCCAGGCAGACAGATTCTTGCCCAAACCTGCATGTGGATGAAATAAAACAAAAACAAGTGACTTTACTGGAAACTGACTGAGCACAGCACGAAGAGGAGCCTTGGCAGCTGTCCTGCCCTCTGGCCACTCTAGATGAGCGAACCTGATAACTTACGCTAAAAAATTCACTCTGCTCTGGCGGTCCCAACCGAGCGAGGAGCCTGCCAGCTCTGCCGTGAACTCTGCTCTCGCCAAGACAGCTGTGGAAAGGAGGCTGATGCATTTATTTATTTAGGATTGATAGGTGGCCTGCTTCCAAAAAAAAAAAAAAAAAAAGGTTTTGTAGGAGGCTTAACAAAAAACGTAAAACTTAAACATGAAAAATGGGAGGATTAAAAATAAAATTGGAGTCAGGTGCTTATTGAAAGGAGCAGAGACGCCAAAGGTGGTAGGTACCTGGGATGGGGCAATTATGCAAATGCTGTCCGGGGTCACCTTGCGGGATCTGAGCACGTCACTGCTGACCCATGGAAGGCAGATCAGAAACACTCGAAACTGAGCCCTTAAAAGAATGACCGACAGTCCTGGTTTGTCCGGGACTGATGGTTTCTCAGGGACTGATGGTTTCTCAGGATGTGGGAATTCCGGTGCTAACAGCGAGAGTCCCGGGCACAGGAGGCCCAGGTGGCCATCCCGGCTCTTGGTAACACCGTTCGAGGTGCTGGATCCAGCCGCACCTGAAAGCCAGCCGCCCCGGGCTTTCCGGGTGTGAATGCCAATGAATTCCTTGTGTTGCTTTTTCTTCCCCCCGTAGAAAACTCTCGTTTCGTTACTTCTAAAATTTAATTTCTATGTGTATAAAGGTAAATGAAAAGTTAAGCTCTAATCCAAGGTTGATAATGAAAAGCAGCTGTGTTCTACTCGGGCTCCTACTTGAGGTGGGGACGCCAATCTGTCACCATCATCCTGAAATTTATTGTACCGGGCACTGGAGGGACCCTTTACATCTGTGCCCTGGTGTCCTCCAAAGCAAACTACTATATATATATATATATACCTCTTAATTTCTAAATACCTTGCTCAGACTGTTCTTTCTTGATTTCCTGTTGTAGACATTATCTAATGCTATGGTCTAAATGCCCATGCACCCTCCAAATTCATAAGTGGAAATCTCAGCCCTCAAGGTGCTGGCGTTAGGAGGTGGGGGACTCCAGGAGGCGATCGGTCGTGAGGACGGAGCCCTGATGAGTGGGATTGTGCCTGTGTTAAAGAGGCCCAGTGAGGCCCTGCCCCGACCCCCGAGTGAGGATGCAGCAGAGGCCCTGTGTACAAACCAGAAAGCAGGACTTGGCCGGACAGAGAATCCGCCAGCAACTTGATCTCGGACTTCCCAGCCTCCAGAACTGTGAGCAATACATTCCTGTCGTTTATGGGTCACCGAGTCTGTGGCCTTCTGTTAGAGCAACCCGAAAAGGCTAAGACAGTCATCGCCCTCCCGTATGGGAAATGCGGATTGAAAACTCTACGCCACCTCCACACACAGACGTCTCCTCCCACATCCCTTTGACATACTGATCGTATTTTTGGCAAAGTGAATTTTCAGTGTTTACATAATTACAGCCACATAAATGTTGTTTACCTTAAGACCGTGTAGTATTTTATGGCATCATTCCCTTTCTCCTGCAGCCTTTAGTTTTTCCTGGTGTTTATAATTGCCTTTGGGAAACAACCTGCTTAATTTTCTTCTTATCCACCATTACGTCTTTCCCCAGCTCTGCAAAAGAGCTCTGGAACTTTTCTCAGCACAAACACATCAGTAAATCCGGGTGGCAGTCTAGGGGACGATTTTCTTGTTGTTTTGGTTTTTAAGTTGTTCCTCCGGTTCCCTCTCAGTGGCTGCCAGGCCTGACACACCACTGGAACTCCCCCCACCACGAGGAAACCTGCCGCCGCTTCCCTCCTGTGGCGGGCGCCCATTCCTGGGCCCTGGGCCTCCTGTTTGGTGGCTCAACCTGCTGTGTCATAGAGCAAGTTCTCCAGGAGACGTGTAAGCCGAGATGCATGAGACCCAACTTTTTGAAACTTTTAAAAGTAAGAAAACGCCATCATTTTATCTCGCACTTTGTTAACCCGGTTCTAGTTGGAGAGTCGTTTTCCTCCTGGTGTCTGGGGGCCAACAGGGGTTGGCTCCGCGCTCTTCAGAGCTGCAGTATTCCCAGCGTTGCTGTTCAGAAGTTCAGGGCTCTTCTGAATTCTGTTCATTTGTATCTGAACTTCCCCCCACCTTCTTTCTCTTTGAAAATGATGGGGCTGGGCGCGGTGGCTCACGCCTGTAATCCTAGCACTCTGGGAGGCCGAGGCGGGTGCATTGCTACAGGTCAGGAGTTCAAAACCAGCCTAAGCAAGAGCGAGACCCCGTCTCTACTATAAATAGAAAGAAATTAATTGGCCAACTAATATATAAAGAAAAAATTAGCCGGGCATGGTGGCGCACGCATGTATTCCCATCTACTCGGGAGGCTGAGGCAGCAGGATTGCTTGAGCCCAGGAGTTTGAGGTTGCTGTGAGCTAGGCTGACGCCACGGCACTCACTCTAGCCTGGACAACAAAGTGAGACTCTATCTCAAAAAAAAAAAAAGAAAGAAAGAAAAGAAAAGAAAATGATGGCCCCGGGAAACGGTACCCCGAAACGAAGGCCTCCGCAGCAAGAGGTCTCCTCCGACCTTCCCTGTCCTCCTGCCTCTCGGTCCCTCTCTTCTCGGAGGCTGCAGAAACCAGAATCCCTCTTCCCCAAGGCTGGTCATAAAAGCCAGACCCGCTTTTCCTGAAAGCCAGCCATAAACCCCGAAATTCTTCTAAATAGTAATTTAAAGCTAGCCATGCAGTACTTCTCAGACCTACCTTGTCTGACTGCAGGACCCCCACTCCAGAGAGGGCCCTGTCCCGCGCCCGGCAGGAGGGATGGCCGCAGAGGACAGGCACAGTCCAGACGGAGCCCGGCTGTCCCCTCTCGCGGCCTGCTGGCATTGGACCACGCCCTTCCTGCACAGCTGTCCACGCCTGCTTGGACCTACGCATCAAAACGGACAACCTCCCCTGCGTCTTTGCATTTTCCTTCTGAGAGTCCCCGTGTACGTGTGCTAAAATAAATTTGTATCCTTTTCCTCCTGCTAATCAATCTGCCGCATGTCAGTGATTTTTCAGCAAAATTTGTATCCTTTTCCTCCTGCTAATCAATCTGCCGCATGTCAGTGATTTTTCAGCAAACCTTTATGGGGACGGGGGCCTTTGCTCCCCACAAAAAACCTGTAGTACGTTTTGTCCCCAGTTTTCTGAAAAATTTTCACGGTTTGATAATTCCCCCTCCTTTCTGTTTTCTCTGTCTGAAACTCCAACTGGTTCAAAGTTGGGTTCTGGAGTGGACCCCCTAATTTTCTTGTCTCATACTTCTAGTTTTCTACTTCTGTGTTTTTATGCTCAGTTTGGGGCTATTTCTTCACCCTCATCTTTCAGCTGTTCTTTCATCCATGCTGTCCCACAGGGCCCCACTCCCGCTTCTCTGAAGGATCTTCGTTCTAGTAGCATCTTCTTCTTGTTCCACGGGCTCCACTTTCACTTTGGTGGGGGTATCAACGATATTTTCTGTTTTTACTTAAGCATATTTCCTTCCCCTGCACTGTCTTCACTCCCCGCACGCTACTGTTTCCCGCTTGCGCACTGCAGCTCTGGCTCCCCGTGCTGGGAGACGGGGTGACTTCCCCACGCCCCACGGCGACTGGCGGTGTCCCCTGCCTGTCACTGCGCTGCCATCGGCCTTGTTGGCTTTGGGGAGTCTCGGGTGAGTCTCTCGGCACGGGAGTCCTCCCGCCTCCTTCCAGGGAGGGGACAGGACTCGGAGCCTTATCGTCTGGGCGTCCCGTCGCCTCCCAGCCCACACTGCTTAGGGGTCGGCTTTTCTGCTGGACTGCGGGGTGTCCCCTGCTCACTTCTTCCCAAATTCCAGCTCATGCGGGTACCTTTCACCTGCCGTTGTCTCCTCTTCCGTTCCTGCTGCTCTTCGGGTTTAAAAATGTAATTGTTACCTTTTAAGAAAGGGCTCCGGAGGGGAAAAAAATAAAAATTCATACGTTCAATTCCACAGAAACCGTGGGGAGTAGAGCGCCCCACAGACCTGGTTTGCCCAGGACTTGCTGGTTTTATAACGGAAAGTTCCGTACCCAGGAGACCCCTCAGCCCAGGGAAGGCTCTTTCTCCAGCCCCCAGGGCTGAGTCCCCTTTGCGGCACCGGCTGACCGTCTGAACCCGTCTGCGTTTGGCGTTCCCTGAACTGCCACCGAGAGCAGCCCCGCTCGACCGGGGAGGCCAGGCGCCCCCGCAGCCCCAGAAACCCTGCAGACCGAATCACTCACGGCAGACTCCGTGAGTGTCTGGAAAAGTCCCTATATTTCTGGAAACCCCAAAGATAAACGGCGGGCATGACTGTCATTACTAAAATTGCTGGCTGCAGTGCAGACGTGCGAGGCCAGTGGCCTCCTGGCAGCCGGCCCTCGCCCCCGCAGCCTCTGTAATTATAAGACGGCGCTTCAAATCGTTCCAGTCCAAACAAGACCTGGGAGTGCAGAGAGCAGGCTGGTCGTCAGCGCCGGGGATTAACAGCCACCATGGAAGAGCCTGGAAGGACTTACTCACGGCCAAGGGCAGGGCTGGAGGTGCTCTGGCCGCCTCTGCTGCAGTGCGGCTTGCAGCGGGGGGTGGGAGGCGGCCGGCCTCTCTCAGCACCCCCGGCCTGCCCCGTGAGGGTGGGCGCTGGGCGGTGCCCTTTCATTTATCTGGTTGATGCTTCTCTGCAGTCTACCGATGAAGCATGCACTTGGATGAACCAGCACTTTAAATAAAAAGGCAAATATCTTTAGGACGCCTTGAGCTTAGCAGTCACGCACACATTAGACTAATTTACCCAAAGAGGGAGGGGGTGCCCAGCTCAAGGCAGGCCTGGAGGGCTGGGGAGGGTGGCGTGGCCTTGTTTGTGCCTTGGCGATTAGGTCCCCGGTCCACCCACTTATTGGCTATTTAGTTATTTGGCCTCCTGGAGCCTCAGTTTCCTCATCTGCAAAATGTGTGCAATTATAGCACCTACTTCATAGGGCTGTTGAGCGAAGACTAAAAGAAAAATAAATATCATGTGCTTAGCAGGTTATGATGATGTGCACGTAATAGTGCCCCGTGACTGGTGTTATCGTCGTTCTTATCACCATGTTTATTCTGACACTCCTCAGGGACCTACTGACCCTGTGCCCGTGGAACTTGTCCCCGATCTGCCGGGGGCCCTGTCTGACGCGGGAGGCACAGGGAAGGGCAGCCTTTGGCTAAGCGGGGCCGTCCCAGCCCATTTTGCCTTGCTATCACAGAGCGGCTAAGGCCGGGCGATTTATAAAGAAAAGAGGTTTTCTCAGATTCCGGTGGCTGGAAAGTTCAGGACTGGGCAGCTGCGTCTGCTGAGGGCTTCGTGCCGCTTCCACCGGCGCTGGAAGGAGGGAGGAGAGCGGGGCCTGCGCAGACAGACCCCATGAGAGCAAAGAGAGAAAGCGCGAAGAGCCAGACTCTTCCTAACAGCCCACTGTCATGGGCATGAATCCAGAGCGGGGACCCACTCGCCTCCCAACCGCCACCCCGGGGACCACATTCCAACGTGGGTTTGGCGGGGGCAAACCACAGCCACCCCGAGGCAGGGGCTGTGATGAACTGGAATTCAGCTCACCGGCCTGCCCGCCGAGCCCGCCCCCGCCCTCCGTCCGCAGCGGGCGGAGCACAGCCAGGGCTGCCAGCAGGTCCCGGGCGGGGGCGGAGCCTGCCAGTCCCCCCCTCGGCCCTCGAGGCGAGGCTCCAAGACCTGTTAGAGCTACAGGTGCTAACCGGAGGTCCCGTCAAGGTCACGGGTCTTGACCGCGGTGGGCCTCAGGGGGTCACGGAGAAGGTGGACAGAAAGCGTGTTGACCCCATCTCTCCAAACGACAGCGCCCGCTGCAGTTCTCCTCCGCCCCGGGTTCCCAGGCCGGCAGCGTTTGCTGGCCAGAACCTGGCCTCCGCTTCACTGGTCCGCTCCCTTCTGAGTCCCCGCCCGGAAACGGCGGAGCCTCTCTGCGGCAGCGAGATGACTGCAAGGCCTTGCGCCGCCTGTTTGTTCAGAGAAGACCAGACATGCGGCACCCGGTCTCGGATCGTGCCCGAGGACCCCGTCCCCCACACCCCACCTCTGGGCACCCCGCCCCCCACACCCCACCTCTGCACGAGACCAAACAATGACCCACGTCAACCCACAGCCCGTCACACCGCTGAACTCTCCACCCGGGTGGGGCTCGCTCACTAGCTTTTGATCATGCGACACGGGAGCCGGCGTGACTCCCCACTGCAGCCGCCCGCCCGTCACGCCACCCAGCATGCAGTCAAGCTCGCTCCCTCCCTGCACTACTCATCTCACCGCTGGAAAGGCAGCTGGGCCCAGCCAGGGAGGCGGACTGGAGGCGGTCCGCACCCCTCCCGGCTCCCAGGTGACACCGCCCCCCCCCCCCCCCCCCCGAGATAAATTCCCTTTCTTCCTGGACGGTCCTCGTCATCTCGGGTTTGGCCTTCTGTGCAGCGAGCGGCTGAGCCTAGAAACACCAACCCCCTCGCGGGTTCGCGGACCTCTCCTCTAACCCGGAGATTTCCGACAGCTTGAGCTTTCCCCAGACTCCCCTGGGAGGCACCACGGCAGAGCCCCGCATCCCATCCCCGCACGTCTGGCAAACACGCCACACACGGACTCCCGGCCCCGAGGGACCCTGGGGGCTCACAGTCTCATGGGGGACAATGACGAGCACCAGACAACCACGGCACAGCTGACGAGGGCTCTGGTAAAGCGCCTTGGATCTTGCTAACATTAGGACGGGAGTAAAGGAACAAGCACGGGAGTGAGGGAACGAACAGGAGGAATCAAACACTCGGCATGGGAGGAGTAGAGCAGACGTGGTGGGAGCCCGGAGGACCGGAACTCACACAGCCTCCGAAACTCCCTGCCCTGAGTTAGTCCCTCTGTCCCTATCCGTTAATTCTCCCGCTTGTATTCTCAAAAGCCTAGGAACAGGCTGGGCTGTCTGTAGAGCGCAGAAGAGAGGAGAGAATTGAGTAGGTAAAATATAAAATCCTCTTTGGAGGTGGTGGTCGAGGGGTTCATAGGTAAAAGAAGAAGCATTCAGATACGTGTCAGGCTTTTGCTCCTGTCAAAAAATGTCTACAAAAATATTTTGAGGCATTGATTAATGTTCCTTCTACCCTTCCTTCCTGCCACGAACTTGGGTGTGATGTCTGGAGGCACAGCTGCCATCTTGCAGTTGTGGGGTGAGAATTGGAGTCAGAGAAAGACACACCCAAACACTGGGGGTGGAGGAGAGAGGGAGAGAGAGAGTGAGGGGGGTGGGGAGAGGTTGAGGGGGGACCATCCCTTAGGGGTCAACGCACGTTTATTTGCACGTCGACTGCCCTGGGAAGCCTCCCATCTGGGCCCCACTGCCCTGGTCCTCTGTCACCTGCACCCTGAACCAAAGCAAGAAGGCTCTTTGCCTCTTGGCTCAGTCAGAAAGCAGACCCTGCCCTGAAGAGGGTCTCCGTCACGGCCCCAGTGGGGACTCTTGCTGACCTGTTTGTGCCCCAGAATGTAGGGGCTGGGGGACAAGTGGCAGGAAGGAGGACTCCCGGCCAGACCCTCGGATCCTCCTGGTGGGTGTGTTTACTCGGGGCTTCTCCCTGCAGGAGCTGGCAGCGAATGTGTTTTCCCAAGAATGAGGAATAAACACAGAGAATGCAATGGGGAAGCAGCCCTGGGCGGGCACACAGGTGGTCGGGACTGTGAGAAAGAGTGTGTATACATGTGAACACATATGTGTGCATGTATGCATGTACATACGTGTATACATGTGTGTACATACGTGCGTGCATGTGTGTACATACATGTGTGGTTGGGGCACCGTGTTGCGAGCATCACTGTAACAGCCATTGTCTGGCACTTTAGAGTTCACAAAGCACTTTTAAACATATGTGTGTGTATAAGCATGTGTATGTTTAAATACATATATCAAAACATATATATAAAGCTGCTCTGTCTATACAGCAGCTTTGTTGAGATATAATTCCTATACCCTACAACTCACCCACTGGAAGTGTGCCATTCAGTATTTTGTGCATCCACAGAGTTCTGCGACCAGCACCACAATCACTGTTAGAACATTTTCATTACCCCCAAGAGAAGCCCTGTGTCCGTTAGCCCCACTCCCTCTTACAACTGAGTGCTGTGGCCCCTGAAGTCCGCGTGTGGAAACGCTGCCCTCAGTGCAATGGCAGCGGGCGGTGGGGCCTTTGGGCGGTGGCCGGGTGGGGTGCATGCCCTCACCAACCAGGCTGGGGGAGACCCCTCACCCTCTTTGGGGGGATGCAGGGAGACGGCGGCCCTCGCTAGACTCTGAACTTGCCGGCACCCTGACTTTGGACTTGTCAGCCTACAAGACTGAAAGAAATAAATTTCTCCTGTTTGTAATCCCCCCAGTCGGTGCTATCCTGTTAGATCAGCCTGAACTAAGACGTCCCCCGTTCCTCCCCACTTCACCCCCAGCCCCTCCCAGCCACGAATCACTGCCCGTGCCCACGGCCTTTCCAGTTCTAACATGTCGTGCAGATGGACTCTCGCGTGCAGTCAGCACGGTGTCTCCAGTCCGTGCGTGTGGCCAGCGCTCCCTCCTCACGGCCGAGCCCCGCCCTGCCGCGTGGACAGCCCACGTCTGGCTCATCCCTTCGGCCGCTCATGAATGATGCCGTTATAAATGTGTGTGGACAAGGGTTTGGGTGGACATGTGTTTCCGTTTCTCTGGCTATCTGCCTACGAGCAGACTCGCTGGTTCACTGGTAGCTCTATTCTTTGAGGAACTGCTGGACTGTTTTCCGAAGCGACTACACCATTTCGCACGCCCACCGGCGCTGCATGAGGGCCCTGATTTCCCCACGTCCTTGCCACCACCGGCTATTGCCTGTCCACTCGTGATGACGGCCACCGTCACCCGTGGGAACTGCTGTCCTGCTGTGGCCTTGACTTGCACGTTCCCGGCACTAACAATGGGCATCTTCCCACGTGCCTGTCGGCCACTCGCGCACCTTCTCTGGAGCAGTGCTGTCGCCAGTGTTTTCGCCGGGTTGTCTGTCTTTGATATTAGAGAGCGCTTTCACGGGTGCACGCTCTTCTGCCGCGCGGCTCTCCTGCGGGGAGGCGCACCGTGTTCCCATGCTCATCGGACAGGTGTGGAAGCTGCGGCCCAGGGAGCCCTCCCCGGGACCAGCCGCGTAATTTTAGGGCCCAGTGCAAGATGGAAATGCAGGGCCCTTCGTGCAAAAATCGTTAAGGATTTCAAGACCGCGATCAGACCGCATTAAGCCCTGTGCGACCACCCGGCACTCTTGCCCGCAGAGCTGCCCCTGGGTCTGACCGCCGTAATAAAAATTCCTCTCGTTCGTCAAAGTGCCAGGGTCTGTGTGGACACTTGACCTACAGGACATCTTGAGTCCTCACACGTGGCCTAGCGGGTGGCTGCCACCGTCGTCTGCCTTGTGCAGGTGGGGAGCAACGGCTCGGAGACGTGGCCTCGCTGGCCCAAGGTCGCGGCGCACGAGGCGGAGCAGGAGTTAAGCTGAGGTCTGAGCAGCGAGAACTGAGGTCGAGAGCTGGCGCTGCCAGCGGCTGTCGTGGTCACCTGGGAGGCTCCGCTGGTCCTGAGGCCGCACGCGAGGATGAGGGCGTGTTCAGCAGGCAGGAGAGTGGGCCAGCGAGACCGGGAGGGGAGGAAGCCAGCAAGGGTGTGTCCAGGGGCAGATTGTAGTTGTGAGATCCGAGCCCCATCCTGCTGGCGACTCTGGGGTCCGTGCAGGACAAGCACGGCAGAGCAGCGCAGAGGCTGAGATATTTCCCTGGCCACTTGGCCCATCACGGCCGAGGGCCGCTCCCGGCACTTGAATGACATTCAAGGAGCACTCGCTACGTGCCGTGCATTGTGCTCAACACCTTCCAGCTGCCCAACAACCCTGCTCCCATTTTATAGACGAGGAAACTGAGGCCCAGAGAGGCTAAATATCCTGGTGATTGGTCAAGCTGAGATTTGAGCCTGGGCCCTCCTGGTGCAGAGCCTGTGCTTCTGGCCTCTGCGTGGCGTGGCGGCTCTCTCTCCCTTGCTTGTGAGGGTGGCGCTGCTGCCCTGCTGTGGCCCGGCCGGCTGATGAGCCCAGCCCGGCCCCTCAGGCTTGGAGATGCTGGAGTTCCCCCAAGTTCTCAGCATCACCTTGGACCCGGGCCTGCCCGGGCCACTCTCTGGCTGTCCCCCGCTGGCCCTGGACCCGCAGGGCTTGGGCTTTTATCACCCTGCGGTACACTTCCCCAGTCCCTCCCACTCCGGCCTGGTGCTGGCCGCTTTGATGTGGTTCCTGGCCCTGTCCTGCATCTGGCCTGCACATGGAGGGGGCGGGCATCTGAGCTGTCCCCACGGTGTCCCTCCTGCCGCTTCTCCCCAGCTGCTCGGGATCCCACCATCTTCCAGATCCTGTCTCCCCATGCGGAGCGGGGGTGGGAGTCAGGTCTGGAGGCGGCTTCTTGGGGCACTCGGGGAGCCCTGGCACCGCCGCCCCTCTGTGCAGGACAGGCTGGTCTTCGCTGCGGCTGCGGGGAAAGCTGCGAGTTGGCAGCGTTGCTCTGAGCCCTCTGGGTGCTGCCTGCCTCCCCGGCCCTCCCCGGGCAGCCACCGAAGGGGCAGCGCCCACCCAGGGGGACCGCCGGGCTCGGGCTCCAACTGCACGCTGCTAAGTACTTGGAAAAGTGCCTCCCTGAAGCAGCGGGCCAGGGTGGGTGGAGCGGGCCTCTAGGCTAGACCCGGGCCGGGCCACCCAGCCACAGGTCACAGCGACGGCCAGGGCCCTGGCGCCATTTCACGGAGCCCGGGGAGAAGCTCCCGCAAGTGGACCGTGTCTCGTGGCCGGTAAGCACGTTCCCACGCGTGCAGCCTGGGGGCCCGGGTCTCGGAATCCCAGCTCCTATCTGAGGGCCGTGGGACGGTAGCCAACGGGCCCGACCCTGCTGAGTCTTCCGTTCTGCGTCTGCCCGTGGCCAGGGCAGCACCCTGCTTGCAGCGCCGTTTGAGGATTAACTTAAACAATGTGCTTAGCACCCAGCACATAGGCAGCACTCAGAGAAAAGTAGGACGAAGCACAAATTTAGAATAAACACGGCCGGTGCGGCGGCTCACGCCTGTAATCCCAGCACTCTGGGAGGCGGAGGCAGGCGGATTGCTCAAGGTCAGGAGTTCAAAACCAGCCTGAGCAAGAGCAAGACCCCGTCTCTACTATAAATAGAAAGAAATTAATTGGCCAACTAATATATATAGAAAAAATTACCCAGGCATGGTGGCGCATGCCTGTAGTCCCAGCTACTCGGGAGGCTGAGGCAGGAGGATCGCTTGAGCCCAGGAGTTTGAGGTTGCTGTGAGCTAGGCTGACGCCATGGCACTCACTCTAGCTTGGGCAACAAAGCGAGACTTTGTCTCAAAAAAATAAAAAAATAAAATAAACAGGGGATCCATGCCGACGTGTGGCCTACTTTTTAAACTGAACTTCTAGATTGCGCCCTGCTGGTGGACGTGGCTCCTCAGAGCGACCCTAAGCCGCGGTAGCTGAGAGCTCGGGCTCTGGAGTCAGCTGCTTGGCTGCAAACACCAACCTTGGCAATTGGCAGCTGTGTGCCCTCAGGCAAGTTGTTTAACCTCTCTGTGCCTCAGTGTCCACATTTATGACATGGGAATAGACACAGTACAGACGTCAAAGGGTTGCTGTGAGAAATTAGTTAATACTTAGGAAGCGTTTTGCCCTGTTTCTGGCGGGAAGTGAGCTCTTGAGACAAGTTGGTTGTTTCTTCATTCTTTATCCACGGAATAGAAACGCCTTAATGTCTTTAGTTTGGCTTCTTATTGAGCAACTTACCCAGAGCCGGGATCGAACCGAGGCCTGTGTGTATGCTGCCAAAGCCCATCGAGCTAATCAAGGTGGAAGCCTAGAAGCTTTTAACATTGGTATGAAAAGCCAAAGGGAAAAACTGTGTTTACTAAACAACCAACTTGCCAGAGGATGCTGTCTTGTAACAAAGGGAGCCTTAGCCCTGATACCTGAGTTCGAGCCTGGCTCCACCTTTAGCCAAGTGACCTCAGTTAGATCGCTCCCTGGCTCTGAGCCTCAGTTTCCCCATCTACAAAATGGGGACCCTGAAAGTACCTACCCAGGATTGTTGTGAATCAAACGTGACAACCGGGATAAAAGCGGTGAGTGATAAACCTCTCTGGACGTAGGGTCAAGAAGAACTGGATTGGAGGCCCAGATCAGCCACGTCCTTGCTATCCGGCAAGTGAGTGCCCCTGTTGGAGCCTCGGTTTCTTCAGCTGAAAAATGAGAGAGGAAGATAGCTGTTTCCCTGAGCATCAGGCGCAGGCCCGACAGCGTCGCCCTGACCTAAACGCCGACGCTGGTGGCTCAGGGTCGCCGGCCCTGCCGGCCAAGCCTCAGTGGCTGCCGAGGGAACAAAAGCTTCCCGGGATGGCTCCGCTCGGCCCTCGGAGTTGCGTCACTCTTGCCTGGGAACAGCACAGCCCCGACCGCAGCCGGGCAGTCTCCCCCTACCCCCAATGTTACGGAGATTCAACCTTGAGCGTCGCTCTGTCGGAGCGCTGTGCCATAGCCGCATTCACTGAGGACAAAAACAGCCTCAGAAGTGAGGGCCGCTCACAGCATGTGGACCTTTAACCGTGTGTGTGTTTTTATGTACTTGCTTTAAACATCACTTGGCATGCTGCAAGGAGCACACATTGCTTTTATAATAAAATAAAATTAAACCAAGAAATTATAAAAGTTAAAGTAAATAAATGAGGGCCGGTGCCATGAGCTCCATCTCCAACTTCTCCCAGGCCTTCTTCTCCAGAAAGGGGAGGCCAGTGGTTGGGCCCCGTTGTTAGGTTCCGATCCCAGCCCTGAGGTTCACCAGCAAGTGATCTCGGGCAAGTTCCACCGTGACTCAGATTTCTCATCTGTAAAGCGGGCGTAAAACCGTGTCTCACAGAGAGTTACCGTACGACCCAGCCTTTTCACTCCTAAACATATACCCAAGAGAATTAAAAGCAGGTGTTCCAACAAGAACATGTACACGAAGGTTCACAGCAGCGCTATTCACCATAACCAGCAGGTGGAAACAACCCAGACACTCATCGATGGACGGATGGATAAACACAAGGTGGTATCTCCGTGCAGTGGAATATTATTCAGCCGTAAAAGTAAGAGAAGCGCCGGTCCCTGCCGCAGCATGGCGGAGAGCCTTGAAAATAGTTGTGCGACGTGAAGGAAGCCAGATGGGAAAGGCCACGTACGGTACGACTCCGTCTATAGGAAACGTCTAGAACAGGCAAATCCATGGAGATAGGAAGCAGATTGTTAGCTGTCAGGGACAGAGGGGGCGGAAGAGGGGGAGTGACTTCATAATGGAAATGAGGTTTCTTTTCGGGGTGATAAAATGTTCTGGAATTAAATAGCTGCACAACCTTGTGCATGCACTGAAAGCCACTAAATTGTACGTTTTAAAATGGCTAAAGTGGTGAATCTTGTTAGATGAATTTTACCTTAATAAAAAACAAAAAGCAAACAGTATGTCCCCCAGAGAGCTGGGCCTGAAACGCAGTGGTCCTCATGCAGCGTTTGCTCGGGGCCTGGCACGTAAGAAGCGCCAGCTGAATGCAGCTCCTGGAGGCAAACGCTGAGACTCGCTGGTCCCAGCACAAGCCCGAAGCCTCGCTCCAGCAAGCATCGGTCCGTCCTGGGCCTGGGGGGCGGAACGGAAGCCCTCTGCGTGAACTCTTCCAGTCCTGGTTTACATGGCACTCGAGGACTAAAAGGAAATTAAGGCCAAACAGGGAAATTACAGGGGAAGTCACTGCAGTAAAGGAGAATGATAGGAAACAGTGGTGAGTCCTCTTTCTTCATGAAGAACAACGCAGGAAAAATAAAAATCTTATGGGTGGCAGTCTTTTTCCCATTTAATAATGAAAGTCGTTAAAGTGTGTCCCATAGAAAATATATAATCTTGCAATGGAGACTACATACTGTTTTGAATAACAGCGCAGGCTCCGGAGCCAGACTGCCTGGGGTCAAATTCTGCCTGTGAAGCGGAGGCTGTGCAGCCTCAGGCAAGTGGCTTAACCTCTCAGTGCCTCAGCCTCCTCATCTGTACCTACCTGATGGGGTGGTTGTGACATGCAAAGTTGTTGACATGCAAATGACATGCAAAGTTGTTGGGCCAGTATCTGGCACGACTTGAGGGCTCTATAAATGTTAGCTGTTAGTAGAGATATTATATGACAGCTATTGAGAAAATAGTTCCTGTTTTTTTAGCCAACACAATGTTAATTTCTGGGCAAACCTTCAGGAGCGCAACAGGGAGACAGCTCTCTAATCCTTCAGTCTGAGATTTGATTGTGTGAATAAGACGGGTCGTGGTGGTGTTTAACCACGGTTTCTCAATTCGGGCACCAGTGACATTTGGGGCCAAACACTCCTTTATCTGTGGGGTTGTCCTGTGCATTGTAGGGTGCTTATCGGCATCCCTGGCCTCTACCAGTACCTGTCCCCAACCCTCCAATCGTGACAACCCAAAATGTCTCCGGATGTTGACAAATAGCCCCCGGGAACAAAATCTCCCCTGGTTGAGAGCCACTACTATAGAAGGCAAAATGAGAATAAAGAAATAATTATGATATCTTATTATATTCCCTCCGTTTCTAGAGAAGTCATGAGAAGCACTACATTGGGGCGAGTTTTCAAAAATCACATGTTATAGTAGCAGGTGAGTGCTTAGTTTGACAGGGACGAGTAGATTGTTGAACTGAGTTTAAAATCCAGCATGTTTGCCCTGGCTCTGCCGGGACATGCGTGATTTGAGGCACATACTTGTTGCTATTCTTTCTCCGTTCCATCATCTGCCACCTAGCACATCAAATGGGTTCTCCAGAACTTGTGGCAAGTACTCCTGGAACTTCACTCGCTTGCCTTCACGATTTTTGTCTTTACTCATAAAATGACTGTATAATTAATTAACATTTTTATTTAAATCAACTCCACTCCCTCCTTTTTCTTTTCCTCATTTAAATACCTACTTTCAGCTTGACTTAAGCACTTATCTCCTAAGTCATGTGTTTGATGTGCTTGCTATGTTTTTATTTTATTTTTTTTTAAATAAAAAAATTTTTATAGGAGAAGTCCCAGGCATTTTTTTTTATTATTTTATTTTTTTTTAAATAAAAAAATTTTTATAGGAGAATATATTTTTAAAAATACATTTAAATATAAATAAAGTAAGACATGTTTATTGGTGTCCTCTTTAAAGCCACCTCATGTGCCACAGGGGTGTTCAGAATAGCCTTTGTGAAACTTCGAAATAAACTCTTACAGGTGGAAAAAAAGTCCTTTACAACATAAAACGTATTATACATGCTATAGATGACTTTGATTGATTTGAACCCATACTCGATATCAGTACTGAGAGACTTTTGAACATCGGCAGGGAGACTAGTTACTTCCTGTTCCTCTTTGCTGGTCTTCACCCTAGGTTTCCGCCACTAGGACACGGACGTGTGACGGGACTCCTGTCCTCGGTAGGGCGCTGCGGTGGAGACCGCCCGGCCTTACCCACCGGGGCTGTGGAGGCCTAGAAACTGACCCCCACGCCGGAGAGCCCAGCGGGCTTTGAGGCCCTCTCTGAGGGTCCCTGACTCTCTCCAGAAAATCTCTCATTTGTCGGGATGGGCAAAGCGAATGTGATGAATCTGAGAATTAAAGTGTCCTCCAAGGGAACCTCCCTGGTGGTCAGAGCGAGACGCATGAGAAGTGGGTTTACTGTTCCAAGAAGGCAACTCCCTGAGGATGTCCTCCGGAGCTCCTTCAACTTCCCCTCCGATCGGCTTTTTCTCAACTTCCCCAGCCTTTTCAAAATCCTAAGTCCAGCTCCCTGGAAGCAGGGAATACTGCGGTAAGAACAGACATTTGGAGTATAGCCCCTTTCCACAGCCCGCACCTCTCTCCCGGGATACCTGTCCTGCCCAAGAGGGCGCTCTTCTTGGCAGCCATGTTTGTGCCTCACCCACCCTGCCTGGGTAGCCACAGTTGATTGGCTCGTGGGTGACATGTGACCCCATGCTTGGCCAATCAGAGGCTCTTCCTGGGGATTTTGACCTGAGACTCCCAGAGCCTGAGGCTAGAGGTTGGCTGAGATGAGCTGGGCTCCTTCCTGCAAATCTCCCCTGGATTGAGCTCAGTCGTGTGGATTCTGCAGCCCACAGACTTCTAAGACGATTCTAAAGGCTTTGCTCATTCCCACCTCAGTCATAAACCTGGGTCAGCTGGGGACATGGAAAGGTTCCAGAAGCCACTTTGCTCCTGCCTCCTCTGGTGGCCAGGTAAGCATTTACATAATGTTTTGTGGGCCAAAAAAATGACAGCAGTGTCGTCAATTGCTGGAGGGTGTCGAGTGCTTGGTACAGGGGCAGGATAGGCACAAAATTTAAGGGGGTGGTGAAAATTCAGTCACCCAGATAAATACTTTAATGCAGTGTATTTAAAAATCAGAATTAATGCCAAAAATTCTATGCTGAACAAAACATCAAAATTGTAAAGAAAGGATCAGTCAGTGTTTCAAGCCACATATTGGAGCTGGAGCAAAAGGAAAAATCAGTAATATAGATTGTGTCTTTATGGATCGTGATTCCTGAGTTTTTTTGCCATCCTCTCCCCACCCTCTTAAATCTTGCACCTGAGGTGAATGCGTCACTTGCCTCACCCCCAATCCCAGTCCTGACTTCCTATGTGCTGGCCCTGGGCTGCCACATGGGTTGTATTTAACTCACACTAGTTTTGAGCCTGGGGGGCCTCATGAAGTGTATGTAACTCACACGTCTCTTTACTTTTTTCGCTATACCTATGGGCACAGAAAACCAAAAATAACAAATTTTTCATTAAATTAGAAAGGATCATTTTGTTTTTGAAGTTTTTATTTTATTTTCATAATAAAACACCATGGCCCCAAGGAGAAAAATTTTATTTTTCTAGAGTGGCAGTCAATGTGTTCACCTTCCTCCCAGCCTGGATGGACATCTCTGGTAGCCTGTTCCGGGGCTCCTGATTCCACTCCCCCTGCTGGTGCTCACAATGTGTTCCCCAACCCAAGCCATGCAAATCAAATCTCATTACTCTCCTACTCAGAATCTCCAAGGGGACACCTTGGTGCTCAGAGTAACAGCTAGACTCTTTGCCCCCGAGCCTTACACACTATGGCTTCCCCACCACTCTCCTCCCTCCCTCGGTTCCAGCACACAGACCGCCGTGCTGTAGCTGGAACGCTCCCAAGCCTCTCCGCCTCAGGGCCTTTGCACACATTGCAGCCTTTGCAGAACACTCTTCCCGGGTGTTGCCTGGCTCACTCCATCCTCACTTCATTCAGGGCTCAACCCCAGTGTCACCTCCCCAGAGGTGTCACCAGTGTCCAGTGTTCCCTCCTTAGCCCCTGATCTAAAGTGACCTCATCTCGGGTCCCTTTTTGGGCACAGCCCGCCCTGTTTGTTCTCTTCGCCGTACTGTCATGACCTGGAATTTTCTTATTTGCTAATCTGTTGCCTTATGGGTTGAAGTTTTCAGTGCAGAGTGTAAGGTCTACGAGGGTGGGGACCTGGTCCTTTATGTACCCCAGCGGGTCCCCCGTGCCTAGCCCATGCTTTCTAAGCATTTTCAGAATGAAGGAAGGAAGTCCGGTTTTCAGATGAAGAAACTGATCCCCAGCTCTCCCCAAAGCTCTGAAGGAGTTCACGCTGATCTCTAACCCAGACCCTCTTCTCCTGGTGGGTCGCTGGGATTTTCTATTTAAAAGATTCCTGACCCCCCCGCCCCCCAGTCTCCTCAGCTCCCCACACCCTCAGTCTGGCTCCCATTACCGGTTGCTGCCACCCACCCGCAGACCAACAAACGTGGAACAGCTGTGCCGCAGGAAATCGCCTCCGACTCAACCCTGATGGTGCAGGGATGTCTTTAGTTAGCGTAAATAGGCTTTTAACATCCATTTTTTTCTCTTTGTGCAAAATACCTATCATTAATTCTGACTTGTGAGATCAAACAGCTAACAACGTGTTGATCCTAGCTTACTTTCAAGTGATGTATTGTATCATTTGGGAGAGTTATGGGGGGTTGAGACTTTCTTTGACAAATGCATCTGAGTCCCCGGGAAAGGGGGTGACCAGAGTCCCGGGGAAGGAAGCAATTAACAGCTCCACCGCGAGGGTTCCAAGCACCCTTGCGTCATTCCTCCACGCTTTATGGAACACTGGCTTTTTCTTTTGCTTTCTGGCTTTTTTTTTTCCCCCCCTTTTTCCCAACCAAAGGAAACGAGCTTCTCTAATTCATCACTTTGAACAGCATCAGAGGTAGAGTGGAAAATAAAAAGGCTTCATTGAGCATCACTGGGGCCTTTTTCTCCTTCACGCTGACTCGGCTCTGCCCGGGCAGTTTGTGAATGGACTTTTCTTCCTTTCAGCTAGGGCCCTCTCTGTCTTCCCGGGAAAGAGCTCGTGGCTTTTCAGCATTTTGCACCCCTAATGCCGATAGCTCCAAGCCAAGCGCACGTACTCAAATGCCTGCGGGGTCTAGATGAGCGTATCTCGACACACGCTAGGTGAGAGGCACTAGGGAGGGGTGGGCGCTGTGGCGAACGGCAGACCTCGAGCCCAGCCGGACTCAGAGCCGCGCAATAGTGGCTACGGTGGGACGTTTTTCAAGAGAGCCTGGAAATCTGGATTTTTCTGGTGAAAACGTAAGAACATGGCACAGGCCAAACAAGAAACAGAGGGCTGGAGCCACCAGTTCCCAAGCCCTGCTCTCTGGTCGGGAGGACCAGAACACGCTGAGCCTCGGGGTACGAGCCAGTGGGCAAAGGCGTTGGAAAAGCCCCAGAAGACATGAGCTTCATGCTTTGGGACGGGTGATTTTATTAGAAGTTATTTTGGGGGGAAAATTCGTGGACTCTCACTGACAGATAACGAAAAACATCATTTTAATATTAAAGCAAGCTAAAATATATTATAGAACAGAATGTAAAAGCAAATAAATAGGAAAAGTAGAACTTCAAAGAAATTTTGCATTTGCCGCGCGTAGTTTGGGGGATGCCTCCGAGTCCGCAGTTTATAAGCTTCTTGATCTCTGAAGCTTTTTGCTGGAAAAGCTGAGAAACTTGAGAGGCTTGGTTTTCCCGTCTGTGAATTGGGTATAATAACTTTACCTCATGGGGTCGTTTTGAGTAATCAGGGAGGCAATAATGCCTGTGAAATTCCCGGCATGGAATGATTCCCCGGTAAATGTCAGCTGGGCCCACGCTACTGCTGCGCCTTCGAAACAAAGACGAGATGCTCTCAAGAGCTACCTCGGTCACAGAGGCACGGTGGCCTTCTCCATCCCGTCCTTGCATTCTCTCCGGCTCAGCTCCGCCCTCTTCTCCCCGGCTCCCCCCTGACTTCTCGGTCCCCCCTCCCCCTCTCCCCAGGGTAAGCGCCGGCTCACACCCCTCGCGGATGGGGACACCTGGCCTCGTGTGGCTGTCCAGGTGGCTGTCCGATTTGGACATCGGACTCTCAGCCTCGCCCTGGTGAGCCTTCAGCAGAGCCAGCTGTCGTCTGACCTGCCTGCTCCATCTGGCGTCTGCCGCCTGCCACCCCCTGTCCAGTTGTCCCTCGGCAGCAGGCACGGCTGGGTCCGGTCACCATCCCCGAACTACCCGCAGAGCATGGCATAGCAGGACATGGCACTCAAAGGTGGCCTTGGGTTTCTTGTTCTGTCGTGTGGGTGTTAAACCACCTCAGACACACAGGACAGCTCCCCTGACTCCCTCTGGGCCCACGTGTGTGCTGGCGCACAGTAGGAGCTCAGCGCAGCTTGGCGGAAATAAACGTGTGCCGAGTTAGCTCCCTGTGCAGGTCATCTGCTTCGTGGAAATCATTTCTGGCACAATTTTGATGAGATTGGGGTATGTTGAGTGATTTATGGAGCTGTTAAGCATACATTAAATCAATCTTGCTCTTTTTTGTGAAGGTGGGGGTGGAGAAGCAACATCCATAAGGGAAAAATAAAGTCTCCGAGCTACGGTTTTCAGCCTGGGGCCTGACGCTGCGCAGAAAATGTCCACTGCTGTAACACGAAACCAGCCAGTCAATTTGAGTATGATAGTTTTAATGTTCCCTGAATCTTACAAAATGTGCGTCCAATTAACCACTACTGAAGGGCCCTATTTATAAAATAATACTTTTGTGGTCAGGTTGCACTTTTTCCACTCATTTCTGGTGCACGGGGCTCGAGTTGCAGATTCTGCCCGTGATTAACGGGGACAAACATGGGATTTCTGCATCTGAGGCGCTGGGAGGAGTCTGGCCAGGGCAGATTTCCTTGTGGAGCCCAAACCCTGAGACTTCCCCTCTCGTTTCAGCCTCTCCTGAGGAACGCCTGGGAGAGAGAGGATGGTAGGAAGTTTGGGGGGCAGGGTAGGGAGGAGGCCAAGAGAGCAACAAGAGGAAAAGTCATTTGTCTCCGAGGCCATGGGTGCAGCGCCGTGGGACCCAGGTGGCCCCCCGGCCCAGCCCACTGGCTACTTAGAGGGGGGAGTCTGGAGAATTCTATGGTATGTGGGTGGGAAACAGCTCCCTGGCCCACTTGGGTTTGGGTTGAACGCTGCGCTCATTGACCAGCCCTGGTCTAGTTGATGGGATGGAAGCGGAGCTCAGTACGGGTGGATTTGGCATTTGGAGCTGGTAGGAAGGTCAGGGGTCAACAAGCTCTTTTTGCAAAGTGCCAGAGAGTAAATATGTGCAGCTTTGTGGGCCAGACTGTGGCCGTGGCACCTACCCCATCCTGCCATTGTGGCCGAGAACAATCTGCAAACAAAGGGCCACGGCTGTTCCAATACATTTCATTTACAAAAGAGGCCGTGGGCTGGGTATGGCCTACGGCCGAGTTTGCTGACCTGGTTTAGTCCAGTGGGAACCGAGACACACAAAACTGAAGCAAGCTGACGCGATTTACCCGGGGACTAAATGCATTCTCCATGTCTGTAGTGGGCATGAATTTCGGACTACAGTGTATGGCGCGCAAGACGTGTAACTCTAACTGGAGTTAATTTCCCTCTCGAGACCCCTGTGCCAGGTGACAGAAACTGAATTTTAGGGATCTGGGCTGTCTGTTTCGCTGGAACGTTGCTCGAGTTCTGGGCGCCCAGCGAGTCCAGGCATGCTAGTGGCGCCCAGCCCGAGCTCTCTCCAGGCAACCCTGGCACCCACGCAGACTGCCCCCTTCCCTCCGGAGCGGTCCTCGGTTCTCGCCAGCCACTCTGTGCCCTCTGCATCTTGAGAGCAAAGCCTCCCGGGTGCCAGGTGCCTCGGACACATCTGGCAGAGAAACCCGAGAGCCCACGGGAAGCTTCTTTGGATACCAGGGAGTTCTGAGCTGACGAGACTCGGGAGGCTCCCGGGCACACCAGACAGACGTTTCTTCTGCACCTGCTTGTCTGCGTGCCTTGGGGGGGGGGTGCCCGGGGCTCACTGGCTCCCTGATTCCCTTCTGTGCTTGGCGTAGGGTTTCTGTGCTCTTGGATTCCTAGAGTACCAGGAGGTTCCATCACGCTCCTCTGCACAACCCTGAAGTCTTGGGGACGGGGGGAGGGTACGGACCTCTTGCCCGTTCATCACTGAGCCAGGCAGCTGTTGACACTATACACTGTCGCTAAGCTCCAGGGCCTGTAGCAACAAGATAGGTCGACTGTGGCTCAGCTGGTCTAGGCTGGGCCCTGCGGGGTTTCCGCGTCAGATGAGGTTGGCCGGCTTGGTTGTAGGACGCAGCTTGGGCTCACTCAGCCCCACATGTGTTTATTCTGGGGCCCAGGCAGAAGGGGCATCCACTTACCCTGGACGTATTCTCCTTGTCGTGGGTCACTGGGCCACAAGAGCCAGCACAAAGCACGAGAGGATGTCCACGGTCGTCATTAGCCAAAGCAAGTGGCGCGGCCACGCCACCAGCAAGCTGGGAGGCATGTTCTGCCCAGCGTGTGAGGAGAGGGGAGCGACTATGTGTTGATCGATAATCCAGACCATCACAACCATCACACGGCTGTCAGGGAGGCTTCTGTGAGCAAGGAGCCAAACACACATCCAAACCTAGCTGAGGCAGTAGAGATTTGGCCATCTCACCAAGTCTGGAGAGAGACGGATCCAGGACTGCTTTGAAGCTGTAACCATGTCAGCAGTGACCGTCTCTCGGGTGACTTCTGTCCTGCCGTCCTCAGTGCTTGGTCTGCCGCAGGGTGGCAAGACGGCTGCCGAGGCTCTGAGTCAAGCATCCTCACAGGGCAGCCTTCCAAGCAGAAAGACAAGGAAGGCTCTCCTCCTCTCACACCTCGCTCTTGTCGGGAAAATCTCTGCTCTCAGTTCCACGCAGGCTCGACCCCTCCTGCCTCCGGTCCCCTCCACGTCAGGCCTACGGTCCCTGAAGCAAAGAGTCACTTGGAAGACGCCAAACATCCTGTTGGCTTTTGTCCGTGACGTGGCATTGGTGTAGGTGGAATGTTCCCCCAAAGATGTCTGTGCCCTAATCCTGGGAACCCGAGAATCTGTCATGTCACTTGACAGAAGGGACTTTGCAGTTGTGATTAAGGTTAGTGATGTTAAAACGGGGGATTTTCTGGGGTTTCCAGCTGGGCCTGTCTAATCCCATGAGCTGTCGAAGGCAGAGAGCCTTCGCTGGCTGAAGTCAGGGCTGCGGCAGGAGAATCAGAGATGGATCAGTGAGGCAGACGGGACTCACGCTGCGGAGGGGCCCAGGATGGCGTGGGAAGCAGCTCGGGAGCCTTAGGGGGTGCAGGCCTGGCCTAGCCCTCAGCAGCAGGGAGCGGGATCCACCTGGCACCCCGGGGGCCCGGGTCAGGCTCCTTCCCGGTGGGGTCTCAATTCTGCCAATATTTTGACTTGGGCCTCGTGAGCCCGACAGCCGAGAGCCTCACTGAGGTTCTGCCCTGCAGAGGGGCAGCGGCTTGCCATGGTAAACGGTGCTTTCTCACGGCAGCCCAAGAAAACGAACACAAGCGGCATTTCTCCTGCCCCTCTTCTGGGCCACCAAGGGGAGGTTACAGCTGCAATCTTTGGCCACCACCAGGAATGCAAGCACATGTTCTCTTCAGAGAGTGGCCTCTGCCCAGCGGAACTGTCCACTCTGCTAGCCCAGTGTTTTCCAAGGTGTGGCCCCCAGACCCAGACCCAGTCGGGATGCTCGTGTCTGTGCTCCTCCCTGGGCCCCGCACGCCTGCCGGGTCCCACTGTCCGGTGGGGGCCAGATCCCAGCTTCTGAACCTGCTCCCCAGGTGACTCTGCAGCGCCCTAAGGCCCGAGCTCCGTGGCTTTGGCAGCGTGGGCACGGCAGGGGCTCCACTGCTGGCCGAACGCCGGAATCCCGCCGGGGCGGATTCCTGGGCACAGGGCACGGCCTCCATCAGGTGCCCCGCAGCAGACATGCAGTTCCCGTGTCTCCTCCATGCCACCACTCCTGTGTAGCGGACCCCACACCTTCCAGCCACAAAGCCCCGCCTCCTTTCTCTGGCCTCCGGACCCTGCGTGGCAAGTGACTGAATTGGGAGTGGGTCTCAGGAAGGATCAGCTGGGCAGACAGGTGTGAGCAGGTCTCTGCTGTGGGCACTGGGGGGTCGGTCCTGCACGGGGGCTCGAGGAGGCCATGTAGGACGGCCTCGTGGTCATCCCCGGGGACAGGAGCAGCGCTCCACCTCCTCCCGCCAGTCACCGCCTGGGGCTGCTCCCAGGAGGGTGTTGTCTCTCCCTGCACCACACTTCCAGGAAGCGCTTGCGGGTCCCGGCACCGGGAGCTGTCGGGTTGCACGTCCAGGAAGGGTGAAGGCCCAGGGGGTGCGGACGGCCCCGGAAGCGTCTGCTAGAGCCGGCTTTGCTAATCCTCCCACCACCTCCCTTCAGGTAGAACACAAACGTCTCTCCGGGTCAATGGACACGCTTTCTTAACATCCCTCGTTGTGGCTGCAGAGTCCGGCCTCGTAGTGGGCGACACAGGGGACCCCCTCCCCTCAGCCCCTGCCGTGCCACATTTAATCATACCAGGTTTTGGTCGCTGTCAAAAAGAGATTTTCAATAATAGCCTTTTCGAGAGCTGTGTCTTACAGATTTATGAAAATTCACCGTCAGCTCAGAAAGGGCCGCAGTGCTCTCCCCGACGGCCGCAGGTGTGGGCGAGTGCGCACAGACCCGTCTTGCCCCTGTGGTGCCCGCCGGGGTGAAACCCGGGTAGGGAGCCGGCGGAAAGCAAGGCAGCCCACGCAGGCGGCGAGAGGAACCCTACCCTGGGCGGGAAGTAGCAGGCGGAGGAGAAGGGACACAGATGGGGTGCAAACGGACGCCCCCAAAACACAGTGCAGTGCGTTTGTTTTATTTTTCAGTGGGAGTAAAAGTGATCCCATTAAACTAACAGTTTATCTTCAGGCCTTGGGATACAGTAGATTCTAGGAAGATGATCAAAAGAGAGAGTTTGAGGGAAATATAAACACCTCCGGGGTCACAGGTCGGAGCTGAGCCTTGCTTTTGGCAGCACAATTAAGGGTCCTTTGACATGGGGAGGGGGCTGACATCTCCCTGTGAAAACAAGTCCTGCCTGTGCTCCGCCTTGAACTTGCCAGCACAAAACCTGGGCCTCGTCTCTGCTACCCAGCCTGGGAGCATCCGCCTCCCCAACAGTTCCAGAGGAAGAGCCGCCCGAGCCCCCGGGCCCGTCCGCACACGCCCTTGCTACCAGAGGCCAGCAGGCATGTGGGGGCCCCTCTCCCCAGCCGGCCATCCTTCCTTCTTGACCTCCATGAGGCCAAGCTCGCTGGGCCCTGGGTATCCCAAGTTCAAGGTGTTCTTTCAACCAACCAATAAATCAGTATTTATCACCTGCCGTGTCCCCGGCCCCTGGCGAGCTCCGTAGTGCGGAATAAAGCCGAGAGAAGCTGCGCATCACGGCGGCCACTTCCCGGGAGACGGGGCACAAACCGAACAAGTGACCACGCAGAGACGGTACTTTTGCACAGCGGTGAGGGCTGTGAAGGACGCAAATATTTAGTGGAGTGCTGTGGCCAACAGTAACCGGAGGGACAGGTTTTATTTTAGGAGGAGGGTCGGGGAAGGAGCCTGCCCTGCACGGAGCTGGGGCCCGGGGAGCCCAGCACCGGTGCCCTTGGGGTGCTGCGTGAGCCTGGCGTGTTCCCGCGCCCAGGAGCAATAAGGAGGAGAATGATAAGAAACGAGGCCAAACGGCGGGCGGGAGCTCGATCACGGAAAGCCTTAAATCCTCGGTGCAGAGGAGCGGGGAGGGGCGGTGGTCAGTCGCGCCTGCCGTGGGGAGACCTCACCCGAGGAGACGGTGGTGCCGGGACGGGTTTTCCAGTACAGTCGCCCACTCTGCAAGTGCTTATTGAGCAATTACTGTGTACCGGACTCACAACAGACAAAAAGCCCGCCTTCACAGAGCTTACGTTCTAGAACAGACTTTCTCAGCCTGCACATGCGTGATATTTGGGCTGGGTCGCTCTGTGTGGTGGTGGGAGGCTGGCCTGGGCGTCGCGGGGTGTGTGGTCATATCCCGGCCTCCACCCGACAGATGCCAGCAGCACCCGCACCCCCAAGTCCTGATGCACGAAAGTGCGTCGGGATCTTCCTCCCCCAGGGAGGCATCCTGGGCCCCGGCGGAACCACGGACGGGACAGCCGAACTCGTCTCGGGAGGGCGTCTGAGGCCGGGTGTCCAGGCGAACAGGCTCTGGGCGCACAGGGGCTCTGGAGCCGGGTGCTCACGCAGAGTCTTCCTTCCTGCCCTGAGCAAGGGCCCAGGCTTCTCTACCCCCCAGCACGTCACGGGACACAGGGCCGCTGTCCTGGGCTGGGGCGTGCTGTTGGGGATCCGGCTGTCCTCAGCTGAGGGCCTCATGCCTCAGTGACCACGCAGGGGCTTGGGTTGGCACGGCAGTGACTGTTACATGTAGGCAGAGCAGCTGGGGGCGTCTCATTGGACTCCAGAGTTACTGGGGAGCATCCGGGCCTCAAAATACACCCCTGAAGCTTTTGCAGTGGGAGATGGTGCTTTCTTGTCATTGCGGTGAAAGGTGCAGGACATAAAATGAACCATTTTGAAGTGTGCGATTCAGAGGCACCTAGTACATTCACAGCGCCGTACGACCGTCACCTCTTGCCGCCTCAAACGTTTTCATGGCCTCAGAAGGAAACCTCCCGCCCACGAAGCAGTCTTCCCCCGCCCTCTGCCCCAGCCTCTAGCAGCCACTGATCTGCTTCCTGTCTGTCTGGATTTGCCTGTCTGGATGCACCTCTCCTGTAGATGGGATCGTGGGATGCGCCTCCCTTCCTTAGACTGGGATATGAGCAGGAGGCCAGCTTTCATGTTGTGTGTTTGTTTCAATCGCTGTGGTAACAAATTACCACAAACGTCGCGGCTCCAAACAGCACAGTTCTGGGGCTCAGAGTCCTAAAATCACGGTGCGGACGGGGCCGTATTCCCTTCCGGAGGCCCTGGCGGAGGGGCCGCCTGCAGCCCGGGCTCCTCCTGCACCTCGGGCCGGGAGCACAGTGTCGCCAGACCTCTCCGCCCTCGGTCTCCTCTCACTCCGACTCTCCTGCGTCCCTCTCCCGGGACCCAAACCTCTGTCTCCAGACCCTTAGTGTAGTTGCAGCTACAAAGTTCCCTGTGCCACGCAAAGTCGCATGCTCACAGGTTCGGGAAATTAGGATGGGGTCATCTTGGAGGGGCGGGCATTTGGCTGCATGCCGGGCCACGCCGCTGTGGTGTAGGGGATGTTTGTTACAGCAGCACACAGGGGTTCTCTTACTGTCGTCCAGCTGGGGCGTCGACTGCCGAGATCAAACCCCTCCATCCCCCGACTGTGCCGTGCTCAGACCCGAATGGGGCCCAAGGAGGATGCAAACGGATCTCCCTGGAAGGGCAGATCTTTCTCCCGAGTGAAGTGTGAACGGCCACTAGGAATTGCTCTGGAGAAAATTCCCGATGCCAACCGACTTGCTAATGGTAAAGGGAAGATAGGACTAGAATTCAGGAGAACTGACTTCTCAGCAAATTAGGGCACTTTGCTTTCCATCAGAGAGCCTCACTGATTTCCTCTATGAAATGAAGGGCTGAGCCAAGGTCACAGTCAGAAAACATGTGATGCACATGGTCCCTTATCACCATCCTGTGCCCGCAGCAGACATTACTAGGCAACCGCAGTGAAGCCTTCGTCGACTGAAGCCAGCTTCAGCTTCACACGCGTGCTCCGTGCAGTGAGCCCTTACTGTGTAAAAGAGTTCTCCCAAGATGAGACCCAACCGAATGTGAGGCCTCGCCGGTCTCTAAGCTCCGTTTTATTTTTTCCATGCTATGAAGCCATGAGTTTGTGAGCAAGCTAATCCTAGCAGGGGGAAGGTAAACCAGGTTGTGGGATTTCAGATTTTCCCAACTGATCGAGCCGCTCGGCTTCTAGACCCGTGTAAAGAAAGCCCCAGCCAGCTTCACCCTGGGGTCAGGCCCTCCTGCCTGTGGCCCAGCTTCTAAATTACATGTTTCAAATTTCCCTTCCTCTGGTTTGGGACATCGTGATTCGGAATGGGGGGAGGGCTATTAACTTTTACAACCGTGAAATACAAATAATATTTCTCTTGGAGAATTTTCTCATTCCCAAGGCCATTTCCCCAAGATCTAAGAGTTCAAAGTTATTGCAGGGTGTTGTTGAATTGTATTTCTTAAACCCACAGAGCCCGTTTAATATTCACTCACGCCTGAGTGCTCGAACTTTCATTCTCACTGATTTCAGGCATGACTTCCCTACCCCCACGTCCATTTAACCACTTCAAACGCTCCCTTCTTTCTTCTTTGTGATCTTCCTGGTTAACTTAGCTTCTGAAGCATGTGATGGTTTTTTTCTTCTCTGGCAGGACTGCTCATCTGTGCAAAAACTGGTCTTGCTTCCCTTTCGTATTTATATCTGTGCAGTTTAAACATTTTTGCCTATGTTTTTCTATATTTGCTGCAATTGTTAGTGTTTTACAAAATGCTGATGTTTGAGTATCCAATTTGTTTGAAGGTTAGATTTTTACAAAATAGAGTTTTCCAATCATCAGACCTTGCTTACATAATTGGCATTGATCTGGTCTAATTAATGGAATTATATGATGGCGGTTATTACAGTCTCGGGCTCCAGGGGCCACTGGCAGGTGAGTGACCTTGGTAAGGTATTTAATCTTCCTGAGCCTCAATTTCATCTAAAAATAAAGATAATAGTTGTACCTATTTGTGGAAAAATCTGCCGATTATCTCTCAATTTGCATCTCCCCTTCCTCCTTAGCAAGAAAAACTGATTCTTACTTGGACCTGTGGTGAACTGGAATAAAAACCACATTTTGTAGCTTTTCTTGCATCTAGATCACATGACTAAGTTCTGTTAAGAGGGGCATAAACTGATGTGCACTTGTAGTGGCTAGAAACTGTCCTTAAAGGGGAGAGGGCTGCCCTTCTTCATTGCTTCTTCCTTCTTGTTGACTGGAGTTGTTTGTAATGGCTGGATTTGCAGCAGCCATCTCAAACTCTGAGGGTCACCTTGAGAGTGGAGGCCATGCGTGCAGAACAACAGGAGGGACAGTCTGGGGGTCCCCCAACCCCAGCCTTGCATTGCTTACCTCTGAATTTTAAAATGCTCTTTAAACATGGTTTGGCTTTTCTGTCCCTCATATTGGACTTGATCCTAACTGATATGCTTACCTTAAAAGTTTGTTGTGAAGATTAAATGGGTTAACAGATGGGTTAACAGCTTTAAAATCCTTAGCGCATGGTCTGGAATAGGGTTGGCTCTCAAGAGATGGCAGTTATTACTTTCATTATTTTTTAAAACAAAAATAAGGTCACATTTGAGTTTTTCTATTTCTCCTAAGGGGATCCCAAGCTACCCTGTACGTATACAGGAGTCTGTGATATGACTGCCCAGTGGCCGCAGGCCCATTTGGATCTAGATCCCATACTCCCTACGCTAAGATCCTCCTAGGGTTGTCGGATACAACACAGATCTCTGTCGTGGAGAGAGAGGACGAGCAAAGCGCAGAGTTTGGCCTGTTTGGAAGCGGGCGGGGGAGCGGCTCGGGGTCAGCGGTGGGTGTCGGGGTTGGGGGAGGCAGGAGAACTGGAGAAGGCGGGTCATGGGCTGTGACGGGGACACTCCGTGCTATCCTCTCTGAGTGTCCGTGGAGTGGTGCTTCCTTACAGGAGACTCTGCTCTGAGACGGGGACCCGGGGCGCCCCGCTCTGATTCCTGAGGGGTGCGAGGAGCGGAGGTGCCACGAGCCCGCTCAGGCGGGGGTTGGGGGCTACTTTGGGAATACTCCGGGAAGGAGGGAAGACAGATGGACAGCTGGCCTAGGTGGGTGAGCGCCACTCCGGGCCCACCTTTCCCATCCCGGCTCTCTTGTCCCATTCTCCAGGTTTTCATTCCAAAGTATCTGGCGGACACATCATTTTGAGTTAATTTGGGGAGGTCGTGGTGCAACTGGGGGGAGACATTTCCACGTAAACAAGTCTTGCTCTTACCTCGATGCTGACTTTTAAAACCCTACTGTTGGCGGGGAGTGGTGGCTCATGCCTGTAATCCCAGCACTCTGGGAGGCCGAGGCGGGTGGATTGCTCGAGGTCAGGAGTTTGAAACCAGCCTGAGCAAGACTCCCGTCTCTACTAAAAATAGAAAGAAATTAATTGGCCAACTAATATATAGAGAAAAAATTAGCCGGGCATGGTAGTGCATGCCTGTAGTCCCAGCTATTTGGGAGGCTGAGGCAGCAGGATTGCTTGAGCCCAGGAGTTTGAGGTTGCTGTGAGCTAGGCTGACGCCACGGCACTCACTCTAGCTTGAGCAATAAGTGAGACTCTGTCTCAAAAAAAACAAAAAAACCCTACCATTGATTGTCGGGCACTGACCTGTGTATTTTCCACTGCATAGATCCTCACAGTGGCTTATAAACTACTGGCTAAAATCCCTAATTTGCAGATAGTAACTGAGAGGCTGTTTTTAGAAGCAGCTGCGGCCCCCGCCCAGGATGTCCATTCCCTATTGGTAGCCTCGGCTAAGTGCTCGGAGCCTAATTAGACTCTCAGAGCTCGGGATCTGGGGTCGGGATCTGGGGTACCTCGCTCGGCCCGTCTCCTTCCAGGAAGGGGGAGGGCCGTGGTGATGCCGTGGGGGCCGGGGAGGGCGGTGCCGTGTGCCCGGGGAGGCCGAGCGCACCCTCCAGCTGGGTGGCCTCGGCACGGCCCTTGGCCTCTCTCGCCCAGCTCCTCACTGATAGAGGGATGAGCCCTTTTTTCCAGGGTGTGTCTCCGAGTTTCAGCACCAGAACTGGAACTAGAACACAGGCGCTCTCATTGCCGGGCTGGGCGTGGTCTGCTCTGAGCCTTCCCAGTTAGCGAGGTGTGCCCGAGCCTGCAGGAACGATCAGAGCTAATATTTATGGAGCTCCTCCCGGCTCCTCTTTCACCCTCACGGCGACCCTGGGCTGCGGTGGTCCTAACCCCGTCTCGAGCGTGCCGCCGTGCGCTCAGGGAGGGTGAGCCGCTTGCACAGACCCCAAGCTCGTGAGCCGCCACGCCGGCGACAGTACTCACCGTTAACAGCCACACTACGGTGTCCCAAGACCCCCCGGCCCTGCCAGGGCCTGCTCCGGCCTCCCGGAAGCCCGGCTGGCCTGCGTGGACTTCCCCGCGGAGGGTTTGCTCGCCGCCCCGCGCTTTCCCGGCTCCCGCCCTGCGGAAGGAGCCGCAGCCTGTTCCCCAAACTGCCGCCCCACAGCTGCCTCCGCTGGCTCTGCGGGGACTGGGAGGGGGCCTGAGATCACAGGGAAGGGCTGGCCCCGTGGCTGAGGCCTCACCCCGAAGCAGCCCTGGGGACCTCGCCCGCCTTTGTCAGCCTCACGCACTCATCAAGCCGGGTGAGCCAGAGGTCAGGTTTTACTGCGCATCTAGAAAGATCCTCGCCGGTCAGGCCAGACCAGAAACCAGCTCTGTGGAGGGGCTGTGGGAGCTTTCCTGCTGTGCCCACGGAGGCTTTTATGACCTAGTGGTTGAAACATACAAAGCCAAGCGGAGAAACCCTCTGGCTCCTTCGGGGCTGGCAGCGTCTGGCTGGCACCAGGGGTAGAACCTCTAGCGCCGGGCGTGGGTGAGCCTGGCGGGGACTTGCGTGTCTCTCTCGGCTCCAGGCTGGCAGGGTTGCCCCGCACGGGTGTCCTGGCCCAGGTAGAGGAGGCTGAAGGAGGGAGGGAGGCAGGGAGAGCGGTCAGACCCGCACCCAAGCGACGCTGGAGGTTCCCCGTGGACTGGCGGTGCAGGGACAGAGACACCCGGCAGCGCGTTTTAAACGGCCACGCGCCCCGCCGCCCCCTCCAGCCTGTTCTGGGGAGTGTGCCCATGCTGCTCCTCCGACGACCGGTGGCCCGTCCTGCCCTCGGGGACCGGGCTGGCCTCCTCGCGGCTCGCTGTGGACGAGAGCGTGCGGAGGGAGAGCTGCCGTCCCAGTGCCGGCCCCGCCCGCAGGGGCCATGCAGATCCTGCTCCATCTCGGCCCCACCTCTGCCGGGTGAACGAGCCCGAGCTCGCTGTGGGAGGACGAGGGGCACGGGCCCGGCCACGCCCGTCACCCGGCCGACAGCCAGCCACTGCCGCGCACGTGGGCCAGGCCGTTTTAGACTAGCTGGGCCTGTCTCTCCAGCGCACCGCAGACCAAGCTCAAGCCCGGCTTTGGTCGGTGGAGACTAGCCTAGGTGAGCAGAACTTTCCAGACGACCTATACAAGAAACAAGTGGACGTTGTTTCAAGGCACTAAGTTTCGGGGTGGCTTGTTATTCAGCTGTGGGGGGCAGGTGCACGCCTCTCCCCTTCCCTTCAGCAACACCCATCGTGACTGGTCCTCTTCCCGTCCACTGCTATCACAGTCACTGCTAACGTCGGTCATTCAGCCATTTGACAAACACCTGTTGAGCACTTACTAGGTGCCAGGCACTGCGCCAGGCAGTGGGAACCTGGGCTGTCCAGGACAGAGTCTACCCTCTTGGGGCTCACAGTTTGGTGGCTCCTCCGGGGTTTCGTGAGGATTGAATAAGACTATGTGCGACTGAGGGACTCTGGGGTGGGACTCTTGGCATCTTATCTGTGGGGGGAGTTCCGTGACTGCACATGTCTGTCAGGTGCACGGAATTATGCACTTGCTATATGTAAATCCTGCCTCAGTAAAGGAGTGATGTTCAATTTTGCAGAAATTAAAGAACATCCTTTCTTTCCCGTAGTGGTTAAGCTTATTTTCAAGTCAAAGGAGAAGAACTTTACCTGCAGGAAAGGTGGGCTCGGGGTGAAGCATCACTTGAGGGAAGAACAGAGAACAGGCGTCCAGGGCTTGGCCAGGCTGGGGACCGAGTGCCAGGCAGCAGCTGCTGTTCCCAGCGCTTCCTGCGGTTGGTCTCAGCTGTTTGGGGTCATCTGCGTCATGATTGCCTTCCCTGAGCTGAGATCACCAAGGGGCGGTGCGGCTCGGGGCCCATGCCCGTGAGCTCCGCAGGGCTGACGCGGGAGCAGCCTGGGACCATCAGTGGAAGGCAGGCGCCCAGCCTCGGGCCTCGGCGAATGCAGGCTGGAGGGGGTGGGGCAGCCCAGCTCCTCATCCTCCCTGCCGACCCTCATGCCACCTCCCCCAGCCCAGTGCCCAGGACTTGTCCCCAGGCAGGGGCTGCAGGAGGACAGGGAGCACGGCTGGGCGCATCCCTTACCGTGACCGTCCCCGTGCTGGCCCAAATCCTCCGGTGAGGCCGGGAGAAATGGGAGTCTACATGTGGACCTTCCACTCCCAAGAGGAGGAGGGAGGGAATTAAAAATGGAACCTGTGCAATGAGGCTGGTAAATGGAGACAGCGGGGGAAGGGGGGGGGGACACCAGGGAGACCTCTCCGAGGAGATGTCATTGTTGAGCTGGAAGAAGGAGTGGAGTCAGCCAGGTGTGTATTTGGAAGAGCAGGATCCCAGGCTGAGGCAGCATCTGTGCAAAGGCCCTAGGGCAGGAACGTGCCCAGTGTGTTCCAGGCACCGCGTGGCTGGGGCCGAGCGGGCTGAGAGGCGGGCTGTGGACGCGGCAGGAAAGCCTGGTCACGAGGACGTTGGCCCCAGAGCAGGCCCGGGAGTTTGTTCACAGTCAGAGGGTGCCACGCCTCTCAGAGTAAGAGCACCGAGGCAGGCCCTTCGCCCCGCGAGCTCCCTTCAGGGGCGGAAGGTGCCGGTGGCGTGTTGTAAGCGACCGTGAACACCAGGCCAGGGCTCGTTTCTAAACTGAAGTCTGCAGCCCGGTGCCGCGGCCGCACACGCTCGTGCCCGCCCCGAGTCTCCCACTTAGGGCGGTGACTCGGGGCCGCATGGTGAGGGTTGTTTTCCTCTTTTCTAACAGCGTGAAAAGCCGACAAGGGAGCACAGGCCTTCGCTGGTGCCAGGACCCGCGTGCGTCTGAGTGTGTCTTTGACGGGATCACCTGCCAGGAAACGTGAGACCGAGGGCTTGGTCGCAAATCAAGCGGACGTCTCGGAGCGTCAGCATGATCTGCATCTGTATTTGCCAACAAGCTTGGAAAACCGATGTTTCGTATAATCCTGGATTTGCACCGTGCGATCTTGATGGTGTCACCTTTCTCCCCGTTTCTGTCCCAGCAATAATCTTAAATTCTGCCCGAGACAAAGAGCTCCCTGTCGGCAGTTAATCCTCAAAGGGAGAGCTTTGTTCGAGACTGAAAAACCTCATTCAGCAGCGCTGGCAAGGAGCTGGGTTCCTCGTGCCAGCCCGGCCTGGTATTTCCAGCCCTGACTGGGAGCCTACATTGGAGAGCTCGAGTTCGTTGTTTGCTTCACCCCTTGCAAGGGGAGCTCTCTGTCACATGGCACACTGGCTGAGTAGGTATTCAAGGGAATAATAGGGGAATTAGAGCAGCGGCAGGAATCCGGGCGGGGAGGGGGCGGGGGGATCTCCGGACGTGCTGCGGGGTTCGGGAAAATGGGGCCCGAGGACGGCGGGGGAGCCGGGTCTCCGGCTGGCTCCTCCCAAGCCCGATGACCCATTTTTGTGTCCGTGTTCAGTGCTGTGCATCCAATCGTCGCAAACTTAGTGGCCCGAGACAGCAGCGCCCTGCCCACGCCCCGCGGTCCCGGGGCTCAGAAGTTTCCCACGGCGGGACTGGCTCCCTGCTCGGGGTCTCTGCAGGCTGAAGTCACCGCGGTGTCGGCCGGGCTGCGTTCCCCTCCGGAGCGCTGGGTCCTGCCCCAAGCTCTCGGGGTTGTCGCGGTAGGACTGGGGCCTGTTCCTCGCCAGTGTCAGCGAGGGTCACTCTCCGCTCCTGGCGGCAGCTCCTTCCTGTCTCTGCGGCCTCTTCTGCGTTAGTGGCTGCAGAGACTCTCCCTCACGTCAGATCTCCTCTAGGCTTCGATTCTCTGTTTCCAGAAAGGGCCTCCCCCCATTCCAGGGCTTACTTGACCGCGTCAGACCGGGAGTCATCTCCCTTCTCACAGCCACTCGTGCCGAAGGTGGTCGTGGGAGTGAGAGCCCCCTTCGTGCCTGCGGGTCCCCCAGGCTGCAGCAGGAGGGGGTGACACAAGGACTAGGGCACTGGTGGTCGGTGCTTTCCAGCATGGCCACCAGCAGGCACTCAGCGCCACTGGCCAACGCCGGGCCTCGGCAGTGCCGGCCTCTCCCCCAAGGCGGGCGGCTGGGGAGGGGCCGAGGCTGGGGCTCAGGCACACTCGGGTCCGAGCCTGCGAGTCTCCACGCTCGACTCTCGGCACGTGGCCCCATCCGTCGGGATGGGGTCGCTTCTGCTGCCGTGACAAACAGTCCCAACATCTCCGAGGTCTAGAACAGCAAAGGCGCATCTCTCGCTCACAGCACACGCCTGTCCACGACGGCAAAGGCCCGTGCCGCCGCGCTACGCAGAGACCCAGGCAGACGGAGCCACCCTCTCAAAGGCGACCAGCAGCGGGGGCAGAGGGAGATGAGGACGCCTCGTGGCAAGTCTCGTGGCCACGCCCACTCCAAGGAGGCGGGGAAGAGCCCTCGAGGAGAGAGAGCGGGGTGTGTTTGAACAGAGCTCAGGAGGTGGGCGGGTGGTCTGCAGTGAGCTCCCCTCTCGCCGCAGCCTCAGTTTCTCCTGTGGAAAAGGGACAGGAGTGTGATGCAGCCAGAGCTGCGGGTGTGGGGCGCGTTGGGTGCACGTGAGCCGAGAGCTTGCGGCTGCCAGGCCCGCATGTGAGCGCATCTCTTTCCATAGCAGCAGTCCCATGTCACTGGGCAGGTGACAATCTCCACCTCCACAGAGGAGGAAACCGAGGCCTAGCAAATTAAGATTGCAGGAGAGGTTAAGTGGTGGGATTTGAACTCAGGTCTGCCTGACCCCAGAGACCCAGCACTGGGAGCTCTTCTGCAACGCCCCTGGGAGGGCCTCTGACCGAAGCTTTCAGCGCCCGCTCCTGGCTTGAGAGTTAAATGTCCATTTTAGAGATGAGAAAACTGAGGCCCAGAGAGGCCAAGCAACCTGCTTCGTATCACACCCACAGTCAAGGATGAGATCTTGGTGTGGAAAGAATCTTGCTTGGCTGGGACCGTCTGGGTTTTGCATCTAGATCCTGCCTTGGCCAGTTAGCACTTTGACCCCTCCCAGCCTTGGTTCCTCAGGTTCCAAATGACCCGTAAGTGTTTAGCTTCTACCATTCGGAGCCCCGTTCTCCGTACTCTTAGCCTGGCCGTCATTGACCCCAACTGTAAGGTCGGACATCCTCCCTGACGCAAGTCCTCCAAGCACCAAAGTGCTGATCTGTGGTTAACTTTGCTTTTTGGAATTTCTCTGTTTCAATTCCAGGGGACCATTAGGATGTTGCCATTTTCACAACTTCAGTTTATTTAGGGCTTACTTGATCACAATTTATGATAACTCAGAAACTAAGCATCAGAATCAAAAGAATTGTTCTAAATAGGTGATGTCAACTCAAACAGAGAATAGTACAAAGTAAACAGTTTTAAAAATACCCGATTAAAAAATACATCAAACGGCCAGGTGCGGTGGCTCACGCCTGTAATCCTAGCAGTCTGAGAGGCCGAGGCGGGTGTATCGCTCAAGGTCAGGAGTTCAAAACCAGCCTGAGCGAGACCCCGTCTCTACTAAAAATAGAAAGAAGCTAATTGACCAACTAAAAATATATATACAAAAAATTAGCCGGGCATGGTGGCGCAAGACTGTAGTCCCAGCTGCTCGGGAGGCTGAGGCAGGAGGATTGCTTGAGCCCAGGAGATTGAGGTTGCTGTGAGCTAGGCTGATGCCACGGCACTCACGCTAGCCTGGGTAACAAAGCGAGACTCTGTCTCAAAAAAAAAAAAAAAAAAAAAGAAAAAGAAAATACATCAAACAAATGAGTGATCAAAAGGAAAGTATATTTTGTTTTAATAGTCTCTGAATAAATTTTCTTTCCATGATAAGAAGATTGAAAGAAGCCTGAGTAACTCTAGGTAGGTTATGCAAAAGCTAATTTCATTTCTCTGCTTTTGGGTGAAGTTTCAGCACCGTTTTTAAATCTATAAAACCCCACGCTCCCCTTCTCAGCCCCCCAGCTGGGAGGGGCCCCCGAAGGATTGTGCGTGACATGCCCCGTGGACTGAAGACTTTCACGCAGAGCCCAAGTTTGGGGTTGGGGGGGCACCTATAATGAAGATTTTAATCTACATTTCCACCATTTTCATGAAGCAACGGTTAACTTTTTTTAAATCTGAGGTGAAATTCACACGACATAAAATTACCCATTTAGAGTGAGCAATTCAGTGGTATCTAGTGCACTCACAATGTTGTGCGACCAGCACTTCTATCCAGTCGCAAAACACTTTCACCACCCCAAAAGAAAACACCGTATCCATTCAGCAGTCACTGCCTGTTCTCCCCTCCCCAGTGCCTGTCTCTGTAGGTTACCTACTCTGAAGATGTCACATAAATGGAATCTTACACTGCATTTCCTTTTGTGACTGGCTGCTTCCACTCAGTGTAATGTTTTCAAGGTTCATCCAGGACGTAGTATGTATCAGTGTTTTATGCCTTTTATGGCTGAATAACGTTCCACTGGGTGCATATACTGCACTTTGTTTATCCATTCATCAGCTGATGGGATATTTGGTTGTTTGCACGTTTTAGCCGCTGCGAATAATACTGCTCTGAACACGTGTGAATGTGTACTCAGATCTGAGTACCAGCTTTCTATTCTTTGGGTGGAATTGCTGGGCCATATCGCAGTCTTAAGTTTAACTTTTTGAAGAATCACTGTTTTCCAAAGTGGCTGCACCATTTTAATTCGCACCAGCAAGGGACAAGGGTCCAATTTCCCCACATCTGTACCAACATCGTGATTTGCCATTTCCTTGATCACAGTCATCCTGGTGGGGGTGAAGAGCTATCTCGCCGTGGTTTTGATTTATATTTTCCTGATGACTAATGACGTCGAGCACCTTTTCATGTGCTTTTGGCTGTTTGTATATCATCTTTGGAGAGAGATCTACGCAAATCCTTTTCCTTTTTTTTTTAATTGGGTTATCTTCTTATTGTTGAGTTGCAAAAGTTTTTAATACATATTCTGGATACTGGGTCTTTATTCAACAGTTAACATTTGAAGTTGGGCAGCCGGTGTTAACATTTCGAACTGATTAGCGGAACCCGGATCCTTGCTCTTCTGGTCGGCTGTGCATCCAGGTGAGATGTGACAAGAAAGGTCCTTGTCATCAAGGCATAACCTGCGTCCAGGGGGCTGGCCCCTCCTGGCTGGGTGGGAGGACACTTGTTAGATCAAGCCTGTGGCCCAGGCCTCTTTGTCTTCTTTGTAGAAATTTAGACAGTGGTGTTATGGATCCCTGTGTCCCTTCACCCAGCCCGGTCAGAGTTTAGCACGCTGCTGCCCTCTTTGTCTCAGATTTGTTTTAGAAAGGATTAAGTCATTACAGAAACAATTGAAGGCCCTGTGCCCCCTCCCTAATCCCACGCCCATGGCCTCTTTAGGAATTACCATTATCTAGAGCATCATTATCATTGTCCTAACAGCAAGCTCAGGGAACAATGAAACTCTACATTGCCATCCATGGCACGCTAATGGGATCAGAGCAGGTGAGAAACGCTGGAGCTCACCTTCCTTACGCCTGGGTTATTGAGAGATCGCTGGCATTCCATCCTCCATCCAAGCGCCGTATCCCTGTCCTGCGTCAGCGAGTGGGAGTGGCCAGGACACGGCCTCCCTGTGTCAGGACGAGGACAGGCCAGGCTCCGTGGAGCCGGCTTCAAGGGCAGGTAACGCAGGCAGGTGCACAGGGCCCGCGCACACGTGGTCTAAAACTCTTGTGTTCCTAACCATGTTTAGATTTAAACACATGAAAAAAATAAAAAATAAATAAAACTCTCCTGTAGAAGTCTTGAAATCCTTAATAATTACATAGCCAGTCCTGCCCATTTAGGGTTGCCAGGTTTAGCAAATAAAAATATGGGACTCTCAGTTAACTTCGATTTTCAGATAAACAATGAGTGGTCTTTTAGCATAAGTATATCCCATGCAAGTAAAAATACAAGTCTCCTGGCTAATTTTGATTTTCAAATAAACAAAGAATATTTTTGGTATAAGCATACCCCATGCAATATGTGGGACATACTTATGCTAAAAAATTATTTGCCATTTATCTAAAATTTAGATTTAACTGGGCATCCTGTATTTTGTCTGGCAAACTTGTGCCCGTTACCTCCACGCTAGAAGGAGCATTTCCTGTCTTGTCTCAGGGATCTGATGTGGCAGCTACCAGGTTTTGAGTTCAGGGAAGACGAGAAGCCAAGCTTTGTCTGCTCCGTGCGGTTGGTTCCGGGGAGGAAGCGTGTGCCTGTGACTTGCGCGGGCAGGACGGGCCACCCCTGTCTGCGCGGGCGTCTCTCTCGCAGCCGGAAGGCAGTGGCGCAGGCTTGGGCGGCAGGGGCCCCCTCTGAGTCTCTGGTCCCTCCTGTCCCTGGCTGTGGGGTTGGGCAGCCACGCCACGCCTGTGTCGGAGAAGCAGGGGTGAGGGCGGCAGAGAAGGGAGAAGAGAACCTGGGGAGAAAGCACGCAGGCGCGGCGTGCCCTGGGCCGGGCTCCGTGGGAGGAGCGGGGTCGGGAGCAGCTCTCCCCACCGTGTGACGACGACGTGCGTCACGGCCCCGGCACGGCGCAGAGGCTGATGCCGCGTGGCGGGGCGGGCAGATGTCTGTCGCTCTAACCGGGCCTGGGCCGCGCTGTGAGCAGGGAAGGGCTGGCGCACGACGGCGCAGGCGCGACAGTGGGCTCCTGGGGGGCGGGGACCGTGCTCCGTTTGCTAGGAGGCACAGGTGTGCGTGTGGTGTGTAAACGGGCGGTGCGTGAGCGGCATTAACGTTTAATGGGAAGACGACCAAGAAAAAATACCTAAAACCCTCCAGGGCGGTGGCGGGGGTGTCACTTTGAAAAGATTGAGAGACACCAGGTTAGAGGAACAGACGAGCAATAAACAAGTTAGCCAAATTATCTAAACACGTCTAAGCCAATCGATCTGATAATCGATGAAATAATTCAGCTGTGCTACGAGCAGGGGAAGAATTAAGTGGAGGCCGGTGCGGTGGCTCACGCCTGTCATCCCAGGGGATCAGTCTGGGCAATGTGGTGAGATCCAGTCTCTACGAAAAATTTTAAAAAATTAGCTGGCTATGGTGGCTCGCACCTGTAGTCCCAGCTACTCCGGAGGCTGAGGCAGGAGGATCGCTGGAGGCCAGGAGTTCGAGGTTGCAGTGGGTGACATCACTACACTCCTGCCTAGGCAAAAGAGCGAGACCTTGTCTCAAAAAGTAAAGAAAAAAAGAATTAAGTAAGGAGATGCGGCCGAGAATGACCCAGGGAGGGTGCTACTTTGGGCAGGGTGGTCAGGGATGGCTTACTGGAAGAGGCGACATTTAAGTGAGCTCTGAACGACAGAAGACCGTCATGCAGAAAGGCGTTCCAGGTGAAGGGAACAGCAAGCACAGAGGCCCAGAGGCAGGAAGCAGCTTAGTGTATTCCAGAAAGTGACCGGATGCCCTTCATTGGGATTACAGTCTAATCTTTATTACAATTTTAGGAGAAATTGTTACTCCCAATTTACAGCTGCAGAAACTCAGGTTGAATGACTTGCCTAACACCCTGTATCCGCCAGGGTCTAACCGGTGGGAGGCTGATATCAAGGGGTTGGCGGTGAGGAGTCGGCTCAGACGACTGTGGGGTCTGGCTGGGCGAGTCCGGAATCCGCGGGGCAGGCAGTGGGGACGGGCGGGTCCCGGGCACGGCCCAGGCTGCGTCGTCCACAGGAGGGTTCCTCCTTCTTCGGGATCCTCAGCCCGGCTCCAAGGCCTTTCCCCTGATGGGACCAGGCCCACCCAGACCACCCGGGACAGCCCCCGGACCTGAAGTCGGCTGTCGGCGGGCTTGGGTCCCGCCTGCAGAATGTCCCCCCAGAACACGTGAGCCTTCCGTTGAGTGACAGGAGCTGTGGCCTCGCTGGGTTGATGCACCACACTGACCATCTCGACACCCCGCCCAATAAGCGGTGGAGCCGAGATTTGAACTAGGGCCTCCCCTTGAGCCCATTTCGATGACCATGAGCAGTTAACCCGTTCAGCAGCCCCACAAGGCAGGCGTTGTTATTCCGCTCTACAGATGGGGAAACTGCGACTCAGGGAAGCCGAGTCACCAGCCGGGGCTTATGCACACCAGTTCACAGTCACAGTCGGGGCCACTTTCTGACTCTCACACCTGCCCACTCCCCCCCTGCCCCGCCCTCCCTCGCCCATCAGGAGCTGTCATGCATCTGAGCACTGGGGACTTTTATTCTGGTGAGGGAGCCTGGAGTGGGATGGACGTGCTGTGGAGGGAAATGAGGGGTGCCTCGCAGACCAGGGTGCCGACCAAGCCCGCCGAGGGCCGCGAGCTCTGCCTGTGTTCGCAGGAGGAGAGAGCCTGTCTCTGCTTTTCGCTCGTCCAGACACTAAGGGGCCTGGCCGGGGGGCCACCCTCCCACGGGCCATAGTCCTGGACATGGTCGCTCGCAGCCACGAGCAAAGGAAACCCTCGGTGGTCAGGCCGGGCAGCCCCCACCTGACCACCCGCCAGGATGGGCTGGGGACACGGAGGCTGCTGCTTTGATGCTGGGCTGCTCTTACCAATTGCCCGGACGACGGCTCGTGAAACCCAATATGAGGGATTGCAGGACTTTTATGGGGGGCTTTTCTGCTTCCAGCAAATTCCAGGGCACGATTTTACAGCCCCTTGATTCCGGGCCTCCCTGTGCCCCCACCCCCCTTCATCTGCAGGGAGGGACTCGCGCTTCCATGGGGGTCCCAGGGTTGAGGGGGGGTGACCCTGGTGGGGCAGCTGGGCGGAGGGCCTTCGGTGGCCCCAGCCGGTGTTCCTGGCCCGTCACCCTCCCCCGGGACCTGGACTCGGCCCCCACGCAAGGGAACCTGAGGGGCTGCGGACACGGAGTTCCCGTGAGGAACAGGCTCTACGGTGCGCGCCAGTCCCCGTGGGGCGAGGCGGGGCAGGGAGACGCGGGGCGGGCCACGCGGGAGGGCGTGACGGAGGTGCCCACAGACAGACACGGGACGGGGCGAGGAGCGCGCGGACGGACAGGCGTACACGGAGGGAGAGAGGGGCCCGGGTACGCGGCGGAACCTGCTCGTGGGCAGACGGAGGGAGGGCCAGAGAGGGAGCCTGGTGGGGACGAAGGCAGGACGAGGGAGGGACGGAGACGCACAGACACACAGGGGCCATGCACACAGAGACACGCACAGACACGCGCAGACACACACAGAGACAGACACACACTCAGAGACACGCAGACACACACAGAGACATGCAGAGACACGCAGACACACTCAGAGACACGCAGACACACGTAGAGTCACGCAGACACACGCACACGCAGAGACAGACACACACACGCAGACACACGCAGACACACGCAGAGGGAGGAGCACCGCCGGGAGCGCGAGACAGACGCAGGGAAGAGTCAGCGCAGGAGCGGGCCACACAGGGCCGCGGGTCGGGCGGGAGGCATGGGAGTCTGGGCCTCTGGCCTCTGCAGCCGTGAGACGATGCGTTTGTGTTGTTGGAGCCACCAGGTCGTGGTCCCCTGTAGCAGGGGAGGCTCAGCTCTGAATCCCAGCTCCGCTACCTGCTAGCTCCAGCCAGTCCCTGACCGCTCTGTGCCTCAGTTTCTCTCTCTGCAAAGGGGGCGACAGTAGTGTTGCTTCACAGGGTGGCCGTGTGCGTTAGGTACAGACGTGTGCGCCGCAGTGGGGCCTGCACAGAGCAGGGGCTTTGCAGACGCGAGCCATCACGTTACCTGGGCTGTGGTGATTTCTGGGTGACAGGTGCTTTCCCACACGTGCCCAGCCCTCCCGCCAGCCCCGTGTCGCCGCGTGGGGAGCAGAGGCTCCTCGTCCGCACACACTCCTGCACATTCACTCCCCACCCGCTCTTCTCCACAGGACCAGCCAGGCCGGCCTGTCACCTTCCCAGAGCTGCTGTCCTAGGGGGACAGGGTCTGCCCCGCCCCCGGTGCTCCCCACCCACCCAGGGATCCCTGGAGCGTGGGGTCAGGAGTCGGCGTGGATCCAGGCCGGCTTAGTCCCTGGGCCAATCTCGGCAACTTCCTGCAGCCACGGGGCCTCAGTTTCCCCTCCATAAAATGGGCATAATAGTGAGGATTAAAGGAGATGGTGCAGAAAACCAGGCTTGGCGTCTGCATGGCTCCGAGTAAGTCTTTATATGCGGGCGGCAGGCGGCGGCGTTTATGCAAGGGCTGTGGTGGGAATGGCGTGCACACGGCTGTTCTGGAGCCGCGCCTGTGTGGGGAGGGGTGGCACCTGCCATGTGGAGACAGTCCGAGGGGACAACCCCAACTGTGCTGACGGACCCCTTGGGGACATGTCCCTGCCTGGCTGCCCTCTGGCCCTGCTGGGGTGCACAGGCGTCTGGGGACGTGACAGCCACCTGGCCAGCCCGCGACCCCCTGGCAGGTCTGAGCACCTGTGGTCACTGGCCACAGCAGGGCCAGGAGCCCATGGCGGGGCCCAGGCCTGCTCGTGCAGGGTCGAACGCTTCCTGGCATCGGGCGGAGCAGAGCTCACTCTCAGGAGGACAACAGGCCTGTCCTGGCATGTGTGTGCACATGTGTGTGTGTGTATGTGTGTGCATGTGAGAGACAGCTTTTACAGCTGTGTTTGTGTATGTGTGCATGGGTGTGTGAATGGCTGTGTGTATACGTGTGCATGTTTGTGAGTGAACGTGTAGGTATTGCATGCATAGGGATACACGTGTGAGTGTGAACAAACTGTCAATGAGTACGTGTCCGAGTGTGTGATGTTTGTGTATAGAACACGTGTGCGTGTGTGTGTGTGCATGTGGGGTGCAGGCGTGTGCTGTGTGTCCTGCGCAGGCTGAGGGCCGCGAGTGCAGACGCCCTCTAGTGGGGTCGTCGGGGATTTCTCAGCTGGGGCAGTGACAAGAGCACCATCTGCTGCGTGGCCGCACTCCACCCACGCCCCGCACTCCACCCACACCCGCCAGCGGTGGCACCGGGCGCCCCTGTGTGTAACGCTCACTGAGAGGGAACTAGCATCACTCCCATTTTTCAGATGCGAGACTGAGGCTCCCAGCAATTGCATCCCTTTCTGCAGCCCCACCGCTCCTGAGGGTGTGAGCTGGGGTCTGACCCAGGCCGTGCCCCTCAGCCTGCACTCTCGCCACGCTGCTCCTCTGGGCTCCTCCTGTCACCCTCCGCCCCTCCTGGTCCCCTCCCCTGGGGCCCTGGGCCCTGCACTGCCTCCTCCCGCTGCCAGCCCCTGCCCAGGCCATAGTGAGCCCCTCGTATGTGATTGTCCGGGGAACCCCTCGCCACTTTGGCCAGCTGCCTAGCTCCTGCTGGTCACTAAGACATCCTCTCCTCCAGGAAGCCCTCTGGGATGCCCCGCCGCCATTCAGGACTCAGCTTGCACATGTCTGCCCCCCTGCCAGCCTGCCCTGTTCTGTGTCGTATGCCTGGCACTCAGTGAGCGTATGGCAAGCGTGTGTCTGTGGGGGTGGGCGAGTGAGTGGCTGCGTGGGAGGCCCGGGAATGGGGGAAGAGACCAGGGCAGGGTTGAGAACCCTGGCTGACCGGGACAGGTAGTGACCATCAGGCATGCAGCCTCCCCACCTGGTCCTGCTTCTATGAAGGACAGCTGACTCGGCCCAGCCTGTGACCAGGCCCTGCAGACACCCACTGGGACCCCGGGACTCTGAACACAGGCTCGGGTCCCGGCATCACCACTGTGCACACTGGTGTGTGAGTGCATGTGCATGCGTGTGCACACGCACGGGTATGGGTGTGCGCGCTGCCTGGTGTATGAGTTTCCTCCAACTGCTGTAACAAACTGCCCCACACTTGGTGGCTTACAACAGCGCAAACTTATCCTACGGTTCTGGGGATCCAAAGTCCGAAGGGTGTCTGGGCTGAAATCAAGGAGGGGCAGACTGCGTCCCTCCTGTGGCTCTGCGAGAGCCCGTCCTGCGTCTGCAAGGCCCCGATGGCTGGCAGAGTCTTCCTCGCGCTGCGCCACGCCGACCTCCGCCCCCATGGTCACGTGGCCTTTTGCGGGCTCTGACCCTGCTGCCTCTCTCTCCCAGGTGCTCTGGGATAACCCAGGACATTGTCCCTGCACCACGGCCCTTAACGTAATCGCACCTGCAAAGTCCCTTGGCCGTGTAAAGTGACATAGCCGCAGGTTCGGGGATTACAACCTGGACTTTGGGGGGGCCGTTATTCTGTGAACCCCACTGGGTGAATCGCTCCCCCAGATCCCAGCTCCTGCATCTCTAACAGGCCTGCCGCGGGGGCTCCCGTTCCCGGCTCTGTGCGCCCGGCCGCCATGGCCCTCCTGGCTATACGGGGAGCACAAGGAGCCCGGGTGGGGGCAGTTAGGGGCGGGCTGCGATGGCCACAGCAGAGGTGCCTGCTCCAGAGGGACCGCGCCTGGCCTGGTCAGCTCTGCGAGGTCCCCGCTGTGGCTGCGTGGTCAGGACGCAGACAAGGGGCGCAGCCAGCGTGAGCTGGCCCTTCCGCTAAGGCAGCCTGCGGCCTCCTCCCTTGCGGGCTGCTGCCCTCTGCTGGCCGCCGGGGTCCCCCAGGGCCTGGGGCTGCCGGGGCTGGCTCGGACCCACTGAGGGTGGGCTCGGGCGTGTGTACCTGTAAGCTGTCCTCAACACCACGGGAGCAGAAGGTCAGAAGGTCACCTCCTAGGATGAGGCGGCCCTGACTCCGACAGTCCCCATCTCTTTGCTTTGGGCAGAAATGATGGCAACTTGCTGAGGTCTCCCAGTCACTGCCCCGGGCAGCCGGGCTCTGCTCACTGGTGCCCTAGGGCCACCAGACCTGTGCTCCGTCACGTCCAGCTGTGGGACCTTGGACAATTTGCTTCACCTCTTGGAGTCTCGGTCTCTGATGGGACTACTGTCTGCCTTGCAGGGGTGGAGCTGCAGGCACGTCGTAGATAATGTGATATCTGGCATCTGCTGAGCGCACGCCGCAGACCAGGCCCCGTGCTGGAGGCTCCAGCCGCACCGTCATGTTAAGTCTTCGCTGGTCTTAGGATCTTCTCAGGAGCCTTCAGAAGGAGGCACCGCTATGGTCCCCATTGCACAGATGAGAAAACTGAGACTTAGAGAGACGGCATCTCCTGCCCAGGTGTGCACAACCAAGGCGGAGAACTGGGGTGCCAATCCGGGTCCAAACCCACAGCCTCCCCTCCTCGCCTGTGTCCCTTGGTTGCTGGTCCCGGCAGAAATCCGAATTGGCCAATACATATGTTCTTGATTGTTTGAAAAAAAAAGAAGAACATAAATGACTTAATGAAAGCAGTTTGTTTGGTAGCCATTTTCTTCCAAACTGTGGGGTGGCTGCGATATTACAAGAGGCCCCCAGGGACACGGAGTTGGGGACCCCAGCCCTCAATGCTTGTTGCCATGGGCGACCTCAGCATCCTTCTTGTGACGTGCAGCCCACAGCAAAGACCCCAGAAAGTGAGACTCCCCTGGACCCTGCAACCCCCAAGAGAAGACACCCGCTGCCCCCTTCCCACCCACGATCACCATGTTGCACAACCCTTCTTTAAAGCTTTTATTGTCAGCTCTTTCTAATTTTAAGAAAGCTCCTAAAACCAGTTCTCGTTTGTGTAATTTGACTTTTGTAAGAGCAGGAGCGATGTTTTGATTCTAATTAGCAAACCACAAATCCCTGTGGTAGCCTTTCTTTGGGGATGAGTATAATGGCATAAAATCCATCAGAAAATTCTTGAAAGGAACATACGCTTTAGGGTCTATTTCGTGCCAGGTGCTGTAGCTCCATTCCCTTGCTTAACCCTTGCAGCCGCAGCCGAAGGTCTGACTTCTTGCAGATGGGGGAGCGCGGCTCAGAGCTTGGGGGCTCCCCGAGGACACACGGCCAGTCTGAGGCAAAGCTGGACCTGAACCAGCCACCTCTGCGTACCCACCCAAATCGTCCACCCTCCCCCCACCCCGTCCTCACCGGACAAACCCGTGTGCTCAGAGGTGGCCCCGTCCTGTCCCGGGCACCAGTCTTTTGTTAGTCTAAACCAGGGGTGACAGACTTCTTTTGTTAAGGACCATCTAGTAGAGGTTGCAGGCAAACGCTGTCTGGCATTTAGCATGACGGCAGCCGCAGACGGTGTGCAAGCAAATGGGTGTGGCTACTTGCAAAAGTAGGTGGTGGATGGATTTGGCCCCTGGGCTGTCATTTGTCAAGCTCTGGTCTTAGCTAATCAGGGCAGTCATCCCTTTGCCAAGGGTTATTAGGGAGGGACGAGGGCTGCAGTCTGGACCCTACACCCCAAAGGGAGTCAGATGAAGGAATTTAGGGAGGGGTTTCTTTGGTTCTAAACAAATGCCCTAGATGGAAACGTTTCTTCTCTGCATCCAGATGCAGCTACTGGGGAAGTGATGGTTGGAGCTGGTGCAGCTGCCTTGTGCTGTGAGGAGATGAGCCTTGGGACCAAAGTTGGCATGTGGAGGGTGGAGGGATCCTGGGTCTCTGATGATGTCACTGAGTCCCCCAGTGGGCAACCTGGCACTGCTACCCTTCAGGATGGGAAACTGTAACGATTTATATTATTTAAAGCATCTCTGGTAGGAGTTTGTTTCCTTGCAGCTAGGAGCCTCCTGATTCCCGGCGTGATGGGGTTTATTTTACACGGTGCTGAGTCGACGAGACAGTGATTCGATTCCACTCTGTGAGTCAGCCCAGTACTGCAAAGCTGCAGGTTCTGACGCGTGTGGAGATGGTTGGCTTCCCAGCAGGGATTTTTGACTCAGGTCATTTTTGTAAGTCGTCACAAAAGCCGACTCTAGAACCAGATTCATTTGAGTCTCGGCTCGGCGCAGGTACGCGTCTGATCGCAGAGGGAGGCGCGGCAGGCTGTGCTCGCATCAGGCCTCTCCGGTCACCTGGTGGGCAGGTGGGCGGCGAGAGAAGGGCAGGAGCGAGGCCGGAGGGAGGCACTGCCTGCAAACGTGGCCGGGCAACAGGCGCAGGTGGCTGTAGGGCCACCGAGGTCCTGGGGGTCAGGGAGGCCTTCCTGGAGGAAGAGACGTCTCAGCAAGCCCTGGAAGGCGTGGGCTGTTGGAAGGCAGCGGAGCGGGGGCTGGACGGGGCGGGAGGAGCATTTCCCGTGGGAGCAGCGTGTGCAGAGGCCATGGGGGAGGGGAGGCAGCACGGGACTCTCCAAGGAGCCTCTAAGACCACCGAGATGCCGCAGATCTGGATCTTAACGCTCGGACGCCAAGGTTCGCATTCTGTTGACACGGTTTCTGGACATCTCCTACAGTGCCCAGAGGTGACCGCGTGCGTGCAGCTGTGCTCACAGCCCCGTCTGGCAAATCCCCGAGCGGGAGCAGGTTTCTCCACCCCGCACTGCCGGCACCCGGGGCTGGGTGGCTCTGTGGCGGGGCCGTCCCGTGCACGGCCGGGCGTTTCGCAGCACCCAGCCTCCACCCTCACGGCCGCAGAGGAAGGCTCCCCTCCCCGTCGTGAGTGCCAAAAACGCCGCCACACGTCAGCCAGTGTCCCGGGGAGGCAACACCGTCCCCGGTTAGTAACCCCAGGCTAGACCAGAAGCAGGCAGGTCTGTAGGCTCGACGCATGGCCTGGGGGCCGGAACATGCTGTCCTGGAAGATTCTGCCACGCTCGGTGATGAGCACGGGGGAGTCACTGGAGCTTATGCTAGTAAAGCACCGCTCCCGGGTGGCTGCCTTCTGTTACTAGAGCCTGGCAGGCGTCCTCAAACTGCGGCCCGAGGGCCACGTGTGGGCCGCCTAGACCATTTATCCAGCCCTCCGGGTGTTTTTGCCACCGCTGCCTGTCCTGCTTCGCAGCCAACTCGTCCCGGGCCCACAGTGCTCACTCTCCAACGGTCTGAGGGACAGTGAACTGGCCCCCTGTTTAAAAAGTTTGAGGACCCCTGCTCTAGGGCGTAACACGCGTGTACGGATGCGCTCGTTACTCATGGATGAAACACGGTCGTGGCATAGGCACCGTGCGTCGCCCAGCCAGAGTCAGCTCCCCCTGGCCCGTCCTAACAGCCCCTCGGTTGGCAGACTCCCCACGGAGCTCGGGGTCAGTCCTGGTTGGCATGGATTCATCGTGGTGCTCTGGTCCCCTAGTTTGTGACCAGTTTAGGGGTGTTCATGTGGCCCAGCTCTGGCCACTGAACGGTGAGGTCTGTTGTGGGCAGGTCTCCTCCCTGACAATAGACCCCCAGAGGCTGCGCCCTTCTTCTGCCACCCTCGGAACGGCAGCAGCATCCACCCACGGCCAGGGACCACGAGGGGCGGTTGGCTTAGCGGAGTGGAAAGGGGAGAAGACCCCGAGTCTCCGTGGCTTCCGGGGCTCCCCTCGGGCTCTGGGAGGGAGGTGGGACGTCTCCCGGTGATTTGAGCTGCTGGAGGTGGCAGGTGCTCCCGGTGATTTGTAACTGAAGCGTCTTGCTATAGGGTGTCCCAGGAGGCGCCTGACATGGGCGCACATAGCAGGTGCCCCACGGATACATTCTGAAAGAATTATGCCACCTGCTTTCTGTCTTCTCAGCTCTTTCTGTTGGGACCACTGAACGCCGTCACCAGTGCTGGCTCCTGAGTGCGGGTCTCGTCCTGACGCGGGGTGCGGACAGACTCAGTGTGTAGGTTGCACGCCCCGTGACCACACGACCCGCCGTGGGGCCTGGATGGACGTGCGGCCGGGCGGGGCAGTGCCGGGACGCAGCTCACAGCACAGGCGGGATTTCCCTGCGGCGGAGCCCGCCCCAGCCCGGCCGCCCAGGGCCTGCGCCAGCTCTCCCTTAGGGAACAAAAGCAGCACTTCCCATGGCTCATTAAGGTTTTTGTAATGTTCCTTTTTTATTAAAATTAAAAACAAAATAAGTCAAAGAAGGCTAAAAGAAGAAAGAGCCCCTCCCGGAGGCCGCGTCGCCGGTGCAGCTGAGGTCGCCTGGCAGGGAGGGGCGCGGCGCCCACCCAGCTTCCTGGGGTCTGAGGGCGCGGAGGGAACCCAGGCTGCACAGCGGGGGCTGGTGTCCCCGCGTGCCCCCTTTCTGCGCGTGGGGCCTTGGGAAACCGGCTGTTGTGGGACTCCCCGGCCGCTGAGATCTGCAAACCCCGCACCTCCCACCTGCACTGGCTGTCCCCTGTGCCATGGAGGAGGCTGTCCTGAGGTCCCCGCGTCTGTGCCCTGGCCCCGCCAGCAGGAAAACGTGGCCCTTCCATGCAGTGGTCAGGTGGCAGAATGTCCCTGCATTGGGGACCCCTGCCTGAGCCCTGCAGGGGTCCGGCCTGGCCCACGGTTCCCAGCACAAGTTCTCAGCCGCGGGGGAGCTGGCCCCTCCTCACCCAAGGGCCACCCCAATGCCAGCGGCTCCCCCCCTCACCCTGGCTGAGGCCAGAAACACCTGGGTGCCCCGAGAGGCCTCGATGTTTCCTGGGCTGCGGCTGCCACCCCCACGGGAAGGGCCTTTCCCCAGCCAGCTCTCTCATCCCACCACCGTGCTCCCTGGCCCGTCACCCCTCTGGATGGAGGAGACCCCGACACACACACGGAGAGCCCGACACACAGGCGGAGACCCCTGACACACATGGAGACCCCCGACACACACATGGAGACCCCAACACACAGGCGGAGACCCGGACACACATGGAGACCCCGACACACAGACGGAGACCCGGACACACATGGAGACCCCGACACACAGGCGGAGACCCCCAACACACACGAAGACCTCGACACACATGGAGACCCCCGACACACACAGAGACCCCCGACACACACAGAGATCCCCAACACACAGGTGGAGATCCCCGACACACACGGAGACCCCCGACACAGGCGGAGACCCCCGACACACATGGAGACCCCCAACACACACGGAGACCCCCGACACACAGGCGGAGACCCCCAACACACACGAAGACCTCGACACACATGGAGACCCCCGACACACA